>LOJH01011945.1:0-16043 GCA_001685095.1 Ellobius talpinus
TTTATTAAACCAATGAAAGTAACACATAGACAGATGACCCTCCTCCATCAGATTAGTATTCATAAACAGAACTTAAAAGCCTAAGGAGTCATTGAGTTGTAAGAATTTTGTTTTAATATATTAAATATTAGTAAAATTAAAACACTTCAGGGCTGGCAATATAGTTAAGCGTCAGATTCCTTGTCTGCTATTATGCAAGGTCTTGGAGTCAATCTTTAGCACTGAAAAACTTTATTCTTAATTAATTCACTTAATTAATTCAGTTTTCCCCCTAAGAAAATAGGTGAGGGGAACCAACACACAGATTGCTACATTGAACTATTAAAAGGACAAACTGCCAGGAACAGATCCTGAGGACTCAAACATGCTCTTGTCGGGGGGATGGAAATAGCATTGAGCCTTCATAAAACATAGAAGAGACAGGGGTTTATTTGGATCTCACTTCCAGATGGACAGAGTTCCACAGTGGGGAAGATATGGATGGAAACAGGCAGGGAAGGCATGGCAACAGGAGCAGAAAGTCCAAAATCAGAAAACAGAGAAAGAGAACAGGAAGTCAGGCTAAACAGCTTTAAGGCCCACATTCAAAGATGTACTTCTTCCAACAAGGTTTCACCTCCAAAGGGTTTGTAACCTCCCCAAAGAGCAGCTGGGGACCAAATGTTCAAATACATTCACTTAGGAGGGGTATCTCATTCAAATCCCCACAGGCTTCCAGCTCTCATTTTAACCCCTAGAAAAAGAGCTGTGGTTGCATCTGGGTGTGATGAGCAGTGACCACCCAGGGAAAGGACCCGACCTCACTGAGCCACCCCTAGGGAGAGGATCTGACCTCATTGAACTGCCCCTAGACCTGGACTTCTTGCATGAAAAACAATGCGTGTCTTTATATGGATGAGTTGTGGTCTTCAGCCTGCAGACAACATAATCTTGCTGGCAAAGGATGTCATTTAAACCCAATAGACAATGCTTCCTGGATATTTAGATGAGAGCAGAGCTGGGGCTCCAAGCACTTCTAGCTACATGTTTTTGGGCAACTTCATTGACCTGAAAGTTTGCACGTCTTACAGAATTGCTGCAAGTCTGGAGTAGCACAGGGCTTTAGTAGCAGTTCTTCAACTGAAAGACGGTAATTTTAGCGTCCAGTAAATACCACTGTGATGAGGATGGAAGACAGGTCTACAGAGTATCTTGTAGCAGGGTTGTGTGCAGAGCTATTTTAATGATTGTTATTTCCAGAATATCACACTGGACTACAAAGACGTTAGGGAAATGCAGCACAGCAGTTGATCTAACGCTGGATGTCTCTCAGTTTCTGTATCTGCTGTCTACACTGCGAGGTCTGCTGTAGAGGCCGGGATCTCAGGCGGCTACTTACAATGCTGGTAGGCTAGAGCCATAAGAAGAATTTCTTCTAAAAACATGTTATCATGCTTAGACCCCTCCACAAAACATTTAAGTTAGACTCTCTAAGGGTGGCCCCAGTTACAGGTCTAAAAACCTCTTATATCAGAGTCAACTGTCAGTTGTGTTTGAGAGTCAATGCACTGGACGTGGGGGTGTTCACTTGCAGTCCCACTCAGGACAGTGAGCAGGAAGATTTGAGTCAGTGGCCAATATAGTAAGACCCCATGTCAAAAGAAAAATTAGAATCACTGATCTAAGACTTGAAATATTTAAAAGGGCATATGAAGGTTTGGAGAGATTGCTCAGTCATTAGGACTGCTTGCTGCTCTTTTAGGGGACTGGAATTCAGGTCCCAGTATTTATGTCTAAGGGTTCACAACCACCTGTCACTCCAGCTCCAAGGGATCAGATGCCTTCTTCTGGCCTCTTCAGGTGTGCGTGCATGCGTGCATGCGCATGTGTGCGCACACATACACTTTGAATAAATCTAAAGGGTATGTAGTAGTAAGATAAAGAGGACACTAGTTTGGGATGGGAAGAGGCAGGAGTTAAGAGTTATATCATGGACAATAAAACACTATGCAGAAGGCCTTCCTTGTTCCTGATTTTAATTAAAGAGACCACTCATGGCAACAGTAAAATTAGCAACCGCAACACTTAACCTTTGTGTGTTGGATGGGTGTATGATTCAGGAGCCCAGTGTTTTTATAATTGAGGTTACTTTTAAAGCTTTCTTTAGAATCCTCTCCAGGCTCTCTGTTCTTGCAACCCTCTGGTCAAGTCTGGCTAGCCGTGTAGTGATAGGAACCACGGGACTAGTCACAGTTTTGTTTGTTTTAGAAAAACACTTTCTCATCTACTCCTAACCTTGAGTGGGGCTAGCGACTCTCAATCTCAACAGTTCAGATTTCAACCGAGGTATCTAAGCAACTGACATTCTCATTTCCTGCCCATTCCCCACATCTTCTGTCTGCCGGGTAATCTGAGGAAGCGGCTGGACTCTTAAAGCTCTTGGCAGTCTTCTCGTCTGATGAATATTTTAGTACCTTCAGTAGCCCTTCAGAATTGGCAGTGTTCCCTCTGACGATCCATTCAGACACACGGGATAATTTGAAATAAAATTACTGCCAGATTTTGCATTTGTAGAAGTAACTTTGATAGCACTGTACCAACAAATGGATCTTGTCAGCCACCAATGGGTAAACACAGCTGTCCTTGTCCCTCACCAAAGGATGGGAAACTAAAATTATAGGGTAGCCTGTGGGCATAGTATTTAAGCCCCTTGCATTGACTCTTCTAAAGTCTAAATAAATTAATTTTGTTTTATTGGATTAAATAAAGTACACTGGTTAAAAAAATCAAAGGTTTTAGAGGATTTTCTTAACTTCCTAAAATAGTCAAAGAGGTACCTGAAGCTATTTAACTAATTCATATGCAATCCCGTATTGAGTGGGTAAAAAAGAAAAATCCATTAAACTTTGTAAGTCACAAGAGCTAAGCCATCGTCCGCTCCTTTCTTTTTCTTTTACCAGCTACTCAAGCCGTACAACTGAGCCTCTTCCAAATTTAACTTGCAAAGTCTCTCCTGGTCCAAATACCACAAAGATAAATTTATGTAGTTAGAAATAGTCTCTAGACAGAAGTAAGTCCAGATGGAGGGTGCAAAATTTATTTATAGAAAACATTCTTTTCAGCTTTATGGTTATCACATACTGAACTGCTTTCAAGTTTTGGTCTAAGCAAACAAATACCTTGCCCAAGGGCCTGGAAAGATGGTTCCGCAGTACCAGCAAGCGCTGCTCTTGCAGAGGACCTGAGTTCTGTCCCCAGCACCAACATCAGGTGGTTCGGGTCAGTGTAACTGCAGCTCTAGGTGGACCTGATGCCTCTGGCCTCCTCAGGTGCACATACACAGAGATTCAGTACCCCCATCTCACACTCACATGTCATAATTAAAACCAAAATAAAATACTTAAAAGAAATATCCTACCAATAAAGTCTTAGCATAAATACATAGTGATTTTTACATTTTTATGTGCCTTTTATGTTTATCTAATGTATGAGTCATTCATTTGTTTATCCCACCAAATTTTGTTTGCTTTTTCTTTTTTGTTGTTTTGATAAAATACCACGACCAAAGCAACCTAAGGAAGAGTTTAATTTATTTCGGCTTACAGTTCTGGAGGGCAAGAAGTTTCTAAAGGTAGGGCCAGCATAGCGGCAGCAAGCAACTGGGAGATCACCTCTCAACCACACACAGGAAGCAGAGAGCAAGCAGGGAGTCGTGCCTCAAACCCTGTCCTCAGGAATGACTTTGCCTAGTAAGGCTTTACATCTTATAGATTCCATAACTGCCACAAACACCACCACTGTCTAGAGACTCTGTGTTCAGGTACACCTGCCTCTAGCTGACAACTCTCATCTAAACCACCACACTTAGGAACTGTAAGACATAATCCCAACTCAGGTTGCCTCACATTTTGCTGAGTAAGACAGGCATGGAAATAAATAAAATTATTGTCTGGAAAGGCCGTAGAAAGGCTATTTACAAACAACTGGGGAAAGGCTGGTTGGTGTTAAAAGAGTCAGTGGGGTCTTCGTAGAGGAACTTATGTTTAACCAGCCTGAAGGGGTAAGTCCTACTTCTTGGGAAGAATCATGTACGTCTACAGTTTATACTCTAATGTCTTCCAAATCTCCATCTTGCAGTCTAGGCTTTAGAATGGCATGTGAAAATGTTCACTGAAGAGCTACACCTTACTTCAAAATCCCAAACAAAACTTATGTCTGCACCTGTGATGGTGAAGTTTGATCGCTGGCTGTGGTAGTTTGAATGTAATTGGCCCCTACGATCTCATAGGGAGTGGCGCTACTAGGAGATGTAGCTTTGTTGGAGTGGGTAGGGCCTTGGTAGAGGACGTGTGTCACTGTGGGGGCAGGCTTTGAGGTTTCCTGTGCTCAGGATACCACCCAGTGTCTCAGTTGACTTCCTGTTGCCTGCAAGATATAGGACTCTTAGCTATTCTTCCAGTACCACATCTGCCTGCATGCCACCATGTTCCCCATCATGATGATAATGGACTAAACTTCTGACACACTTCCTCCAACAAGGCCATACCCACTCCAACAAAGCCACACTCCTAATAGTGCCACCACCTATGAGAGTATGGGGGGCAATTGCATTCAAACTACCACACTGGTTTAATGGATTAATAAGTGCCTAGGAAATCAGTAGAGCATGCTGTTGGGTGTGTCTTTGAGGTTGGATCACGAGGGCTGCAATCTAGCAGATGGATGAATCCCTTGATAGATTCATCTTTCTATGGTGTTATTGGGAGGCCGAGAAATGTAGGTGGAGCCTGGCTGAGGAAAACAGGTCACTGGTGTCCATCCTTAATATATATCTGGTCCTATCTGATTCCTGCATCCTCTTTTTTTGTTTCCTGGCTGTCATGGTGGTAGTTGCTGTGCTCTGCCATATCCTCTGGCCATAGAAAATGGAACCCTCCAAAACTAAGGCAAAAAAATTTTTTTTGCTCCTCTAAATTGTCTCTCTGAGGTATTCGGTCACAGGGATGACCACTGGCTAGTATACCACCCAAAGCCTTTGCCTCCCATATGTTGTATCCCAGGAATTCCATCACCATTCTTCCTCGCACTAAGTTCAACACTGTGGGTTATCTACACATAGACACACACACACTCTCTCTCTATATATATATCACATTATATACACATTATGTGTATTTCTATTATATTATAATCTGTATATTATATAAATACACATATGATATATGTATATTTTAAACATATGTATATATTTAAAACTCTTTGAAACTTCATGGCATTGAAATTTATTTTATTTCTCATGATTCAGTGGGTGGCTCGGGCTGAGGCGACTGTTTCTTGTTGGCTTTTCTTAGACAACTAAATGAGAGACTTGGCTGAGCTGAAACTCATCTCTAGACTCAGTTGGACTAGGTCGCTCACGGCTGGCAAATGTTCTGGGTGTCCCCTGGGGGCTCAGCTGGGTGGCTTCGACTTCTCACGAAACTTCCCAAGAGTCTTAAGGAAGCAGCCTTGGGATTCTTTGTGACTGGGTGAGCTTCACTGGGGTCTGAGTTAGCCTGCTCTGCCGTTTCAGTGACAGACATGTGACAGATACTTAAACAACATACAGTAGGGAATGCTTGTGTTGGCTCTCAAGGCTTCAGGGGTGTCAGCCCATCCAGGCGAGGAGGGCGGCGCAGAGCAATACAGTTCACAACATGGTAATGAGGAAAAAGAAACGAGGGAACGCAGCAAGGGGCCAGAGCACAAAGGGGCTGAGGAAAAAGAAACGAGGGAACACAGCAAGGGGCCACAGCACAAGGGAGCTGAGGGAAATGTCCTGGTGACGTACCTCCCCCCTCAAGGGGTTAATGTGCTCACTATGTGAGAGACTGGAGGTGCCTAACTGAGTTCACACATATTTCTTTAAAAATGTTAAATTTATTTATCTCATTATCTTAGGTTTATTTATTTTGTGTGTATGAGTGTTTTGCTTGTGTATATAAGTGCGCACTACAAGCATGTCTGCTGCCTCCTAGATGTTTCTTAATTTAACCAACTTGACAAGACGAGCCACCACGGGAACGAGCTTCAGAGACAAATGACCCCGTCCTGACCTCTCCGCTCCTGCATTTACTTTCTAGTCATCTCTCATCTCTCACTTCCGCCTCACTATTCTCGTCTCCAGATTCACCCCCCATTCAGGTCCCGGTCACGCTGCTGCTGCTTGTTGGGCTGCTCCTTCGTGGGCACCACCTCCCAGTGCTTCCTTGACTGCTGGCTTTCTCCTTCGCACTTTGTACACACTTCCCCCCCAAGAGGATGAGTATTTGGTTTTGTTTTGACTTTTCGACTGTGTATCTCTGGCTGTCTTGGAACTCGCTCTGTAGACCAGCCTGGACTGGAACTCACAGAGATCCACCTGCCTCTGCCTCCTGTGTGCTGGGATTAAAGTTGTATGCCACCACTGCCTGCTAAGTCTTTTTTTTAAATATGTTTCATATTAAGAAATGCAATTAAGGGCTACTGAGATGGTTCATGGGTTAAGCACTTTGACCCATATCTGACAACCTGAGTTCAGTTCCTGGGACCCACAGGCAAAAGGGAAGACTGACTCCTGCAAGCTGCTCTCTGACCTTCATACCAGTCATTCTGAGGTACTCCTCAACATGAATGCATGCAAACACACACACACACACACACACACACACAGAGGGAGTAAATAAATACATAAATAAATATAAGGCAATAAAATGTTTAAGAAATGCAACTGTACATAGAAAAGCACACTAAATATAAATGTACAATAATAGAAGCTGCCCATGATCATAAAAAATAAAATCCCATCAACACCTAATACCTCCTTACTATTCTCTATACCCAAAATACCTCTGGCCCACACCAGAAATAGCTATTTTCTTGATCTTTATGGAAACCACTTCTAAGCTTTGCTTCACTCTGATTTTACCTAACTCTTCACCCTTAAAAATATAGTTTATTCTTGTCCCAAATTTTTATATAAATAAAATTATACAATATCTATTCTTTTGTGTCCAATTCTTCATATTCTGAATACAAAAACACAACAAAAGGTAGTTTAAGAGTCAGATATGAGTGTCCATGGTCCAGGAACACATTTGTGTTGCCTCAGTTCCCATAGTCCACTGTGGTAGTGGTTACCAGAGATGTTTGTTTCTTTGGTTGGTTTTTGTTGTTATTGTTGTTGTTGGGGGTGGGGCAGGGTTTCATTATATAGCTCTGGCTGTCCTGAAACTCCCTATGTAAACCAGGCTACCCTTGAACTCATAGAGAGCTGGCTGCTACTGCCTCTTGAATGCTGGTTTAAAGGTGTGTCCCGCCACACCCAGCGGTTCCCTGAGATTTTGTTAGTTGCAGAGCGAAGAGAACCATAAATCAAGGCATTTATTAAACACACTGGCAGGAACCTTGGATGGACAACTACAGCAAAGATGAGTGTTTTTTTTTTTATAGGAATTCCTACTGCCAGTAGCCATTAAGTTATCCGCCCATATATATGGGTGTAGCCTCTTATAGTATTTATACCGAAGTAAAGCCCATGTGCGGCCTCTTTTTCCAGCTGCGGGATTCGGTAGCTGTTCTCGATTCCAGCAGAGGATTGTGACTTGTGAGTCTACCCCTGAATAAATAACCCTCTATTATTCTCAATTCTGAGCTAGTGTGGGATTTCTTTTAAGCATTCTTCTTCAGATGAGAACCAACACCCGCAGGTTTTAGCTGTTCCCTGATGGCATTCTTAGCGGTTGCATCTCTGAGTCGGAGGCCACCTTGGTCTACATCAAAAGCTCTGAGTCAGTTGAGGTTACATCGTGGGACTCTGTCTCAAAAATATCATAAATTCATTTTAAAGATTTTTGATAGTTAACAAGGATGTTAGGTCAGACGTGGGAAGGCAATGCAAGGGACTAAAAATAGCCTAAGATGATTTAGCTCTGGTCTGCATCATTTCAGCGCTCCATAATTTTGAGGTCCCTCATCTGACCCTGTGGCCTGTTTAACACGTGCTTTTCCTTAGTCTTTGTTTTCAGTATCCATTGTTAAATTCTACCCCCTGATGTCTTGTTGAAGATCCTAACTTTTCTATTCACAAGCAATACTGAGGAGAAGGCTCTTTGGTCGGTGGGTATTTGCTTTGCTTCTGTCTTTGGCTTTAGCATTAAGGCGGCACCAACTTTACACATTAAAGCACTATGCTTTTCTACCATCTGGAAGGTGTGTAGAATTAGTGTTGATTGTTTTAACATTTGGTAACTTTCTTTAATAAAGCTATCTGGTTCTGATGAATTCTTTTTTTCAGGAGTTTTAAAATACAAATTATATATATATATGGCAGACAATGAAGGGGCTCTCTCTATCCAGCTCCAGTGTGGCGAGCATGGCTCTGGTAGGCCTTGCTCTTCTCCTCCATTCCTCTGCCTTAGATTACATTCCAAAAGCTAACCACCAAGTTTTATCCCCTTACTTGACCACTTGCTCCTCCTGAAACTACCAAGGTCCAGCTATCAAAGTACTCAAGTCCAGCAATCAAAAGCCTCCTTTGGCTCACCTAATTAACACACCCAGTTAAAATTAAACACCTCATCCTACNGGGGGGGGAGTAGGCAGGTTCCCCTTTACCTTTATAAACTGCCATTTTCCTATGGACCAGGTCTGTCTCCCTCTATTCAGAGGCAGTCGGTTGTCCTTCAGGGACAAATACCCCTTCCCTCTATCTCTTGCCCTCATCCTCTATCTCCTGTCTTTGTCTCTAATTCCCTGCTCTTTGTCCCTCTGGGGTAAATAAATCTCCTTTGTGCTGAGAACTTGGTCTTTGGGCTCTGGGCTGATACCAATCTCTTACAATGTTACCTGTTTTATATAGGGTGAGCTATGGTAGGGTATGCTGTGTGAGAGATTGATGCCTGTGGCAGTCAGAAGAGGTGTCAGATCCCATGGAACTAGAGTTACAGACGGTTACAAACCACCATGTGGGTCCTCAGAACCAAACCCAGGTCCCCTGTAAGAACAGGCTGTACTCTTAACCACTGAGCTACCTATCACTCTAGTCCTGTCAGAAGTTTCTTAATTAGCCTTTTGAGATTTTGCTTGCTCCCTCCAGCCCCATCCAATTAGGCTGAATAGAGACATTTTTATTTTATNCTCTCTCTCTCTCTCTCTCTCTCTCTCTCTCTCTCTCTGTTTTTGTTGTTTGGGGGATTTTAGGGCTTTGTTTTGTTTTTGTTTTTTCGAGACAAGGTTTCTCTGTGTAGCCCTGGCTGTCCTGACACTTGTTCTACAGATCAGGCTGGCCTCAAACTCAGAGGCTCACCTGCTTCTGCCTCCTGAATGCCGGGATCAAAGTCATGCACCACCACTGCCCTGGTTTGTTTTTTCTTTTTTTTTTAGATTTGTTTTTACTATTTTATGTGTATGAGTGTTTTGCCAGCCTGTACATCTGTGCACCACATTCGTGCTTGGTGCCCAAGAAGGTAGGGAGCCTTCATGGGGACGCTGGGAATCAAACCCAGGTCCTTCGCTGTTGCAAGAAGTGCTCTTAACCACTGAGCAAACTCTCTAGCCCTGTCTTTTTTTGTTTGTTTGTTTTTTATTTTTGTTTTGTTTTGTTTTTTGAAAAAAGTCTTGCTATATAGCCCAGGCAATTTTTTTAAATGATTTACTTTTTACTTATGTATTTATTTGTATGAATGTATACCATTTATACATGGGTGCCCATGAAGTCTTGAAGAGGGCGTCAGACTTCTCATTTCTGCTCAATAGTGAAGGGAGTTCGGGGCAGCACAAAGTATCCTCTGAGACCGTTGGATAGGAGTGTCTCACTGGTGCCCCAGTATGACCTCTGCTGACCACAGAGGGTGACAGTGTTGGTGTAGGGGAGCCCTGACTCCCCAGTGGAGATTCTCTGACAACAACCAGCTCGGGTATTTGGAGTTCTTGCCACAGTTGGAGAAAGCTAAGCTCCGCATCTGGTTGTGCAGATAAGAGTGGTGTTTGGGCCCTTCCCTTGAGCCCTTGTCTAGAGAGAGCAGGCTTTGTTGTTTTATCTGTGTCCGCTGGAATTTCTGGGTTGCTAGCTTCTTCAGAGTGTGAGCTGGAGGAGGCTCTATCTTGTTCCTTGAATCTCAAGGTCCCTGGCCTGCCGGCTTTTTTTCTCTACATTTCAGAGTCTGGCCTGTGTTTTACATATTGTGCTCAGGGGTTAGCACTGCAGTTAATAAGAGGGATAGAGAAAAGTACATCTATGTTTCATGAAGCAAATATGCCGCCCTCATGTTTTAGCATGTAAAATAATTTGTTATTTTTCAACTTTTCAATAGAGCCAAAGAAAACTACATAGCGGGTAGAGAAATGGCTCAGCAGTTAAAGCACTGGCTGTTCTTCCAGAGGACCCAGGTTCAATTCCCACCATGTAATCTGTTACCAAGTTCCAGAGCACCCAACTCCATCTTCTGGCCTCCTTGGCACCAGGCGCACAAGTGATGAATGGAAATACACATGGTAAAAAACACCCACATACATAAAAGAAAAACACATGTTCAGGGAAAGTTTTGTCCTTGGAATTTTGAATTTTATCTTTTTCTTGGTTAACAATAAATGGTAGAAAATGCTACAGGGCCCACCTGGAAGCTGCTGTGTGTGTTCTGACAAGTGTAAGGCTAATCTAAGCTATAATATTCAATAGTTATATAAAGTAAATGCATGTCCACCCTACCCTGTGTTATGCAAAGAGTAGTGAAGGGGGGGAGTGTCTCAAAAAATGGTTTTATTTTGTTTGAGTAGTCTAGGCTGACCTGTGACTCCTGATTCACCTGCTTTTAGCCTTCCAAATATTGGGATCACAGGCCTGCTCCACAATGCTCAGATGGTAAATGAATTTTTGATATTTTAAACATACAGTGGAATTATAACTTTGCCATACAGTGAGCAGCACCTGGACTATAGCACTGAGTAGTTTCTGTCAGTGTGACACAAGCGCAGGTCGTCTGTGAAGACAAAACCTCAGCTGAGAAAATTTCTCCGTCATTTGCCTGTGGGCACATCTGTGGGTCATTTTGTTGCTGAGCAATTGATGAGGGAGGGACCAGAACACTGTGATCTGTGCCACCTTTGGGCAGTTGGTCCTAGGTTGTATGAGAAAGCAGGCTAACTAAGCCGAGGAGAGCAAGCCATGAGAGCAAGCCAGCAAGCAGCATTCTTCCATGGTCTCTGGTTCGGTTCCTGCTTGAGCTCCTGCCCAGGCATTGCTTGATTGCTAATGGACATGCAAATCAAATAAACCCTTTCTTCCTTGTGACAGTTTGAATAAGATGGCCCCCATAGGCTCATACATTTGCATGCTTGGCCATCAGGGAATGGTCCTACTTGAGAGGGGTTAGGTGGTATGACCTTGTTGGATGATGTCTGGCCCTGGGGGTGGGTTTTGGGGCTTTGGGGCCTAGAAAATAGGCCCAGTGTTCCTCTCTTCCTGCTGCCTGAGGATCTGGATGTAGAACTCTCAGCTACTTCTCCAGCACCATTTCTGTGCATGCCACCATGCTCCCTGCCGTGATGATAATGGACTAAACCCCTGAAAATGTAAGCCAACCCCAAGTAAATGTTTTCCTTCGTAAGAGTTGCCTTGGTCACGGTGTCTCTTCCCAACAGAAACCCTAACTAAGACAATGCCCCCAGTTACTCTTTAGAGGGCTTGAGCCACAAATACCTGTAAGCAAACTCTGGAAATTTATTCCTGGTGACAGATGCTGATTTTTAGAGCTTAACGGAAAATTGTAAAGATAGCTAGTGATCATTAGCATTTTCTTACAAGAATAGTGAAAGTAGGTTATGTAGAGTTGTTTCTGTTTTATTTTATCTATTTATTTAGACTGGCTCTTATGTAGCTCAGGTTGACCTCAAAGTAGCAATGCAGCAGAGGATGACCTTGAACCTCTGATTCTCCCGCTTCCACCTCCCAAGTACTGGGACTGCAGGCATAATGCAACATTCAGTTTTATGCAGCAATGGAGCCCAGTCATCACAAATGCTAGGTAAGCACTCTCAATTGAGCTACATTCCCAGTCCCCGTGTGATTGGTTTTTAAAGTCTGATATTGCATTTTAGGTGTGTTCTCATGTGGGAGTTTAAATTTATCCCCCATGGCCGTAAACAAACATGGTCCTACAAGGTCTGGGAAGCCAGCTACTTAACAGAGCTTAGTTGATATTCAACTGTGACATTTCTGCCTGAAGCGGTTGAAACAAAAGGTAGTGCACTCTGCCCTTCTGGAAGGATTAGCAGGCTGCCGTTAGGATGAATGAAACCAGATCAGAGGGAAAGTCCACCATGAGATCATCTGGGAAACTGTTCATGTTCCGTAGAGCATGACCTGTTTTTCCCTTTTACCCACTTTCTCAGGGAGCCTCTCATGGACCAAACATCCAATGAAGTGTGCACTGTGTTCTCATCAATATCTGTTCAATCACAAAGGATGTGTCCATTAGCGGGTATTTCATTAAACAAAACGTAGCACTAAAACAGGAAGTGAACGCTAAGGTGAGTTGTGATTTTCTTGAGTCGCAGAAGCAAATCAATTGTTAAACATCCAAGTTATCACAGAGCAATAATGAAACCCTAGACAGATAAGGATGAGAGGAGCTGTTCTGTCAGGTCAAACACAAGGGGATACAGTAAGAAAGGAATCTTACACCATTTAATTGTGATCTTGAGACCTACCCCTCACTAATAACTTACCTGTTATTGACAAGAAATGTAAAAGATTGATCATGCCCAGCATTGGCAATAGGGGAAGAAAATAAACCCTTTGACACATGGTAGGATGACACACTGACAAGCTTTGGGAATGTGTTCTAGTTTGACATTTTTTGTTGCTGTGATAAATAATCTAATCAAAAGTAACTTGGCTTACACTTCCAGGTCACGGCCCATTGTCAAGGCTTACACTTCCAGGTCACGGCCCATTGTCAAGGCTTACACTTCCAGGTCACAGCCTGTCGTCAAGGCGGTCATCAGGGCAGGAGCTCAAGGCAGTAATCATAGAGGAAAGATGCTTGCTACCTCACCCTCTGGCTCACTCACAGACCCATGCTTAGCCTGCTTTCTTAGACGGCCTAGGACCACCTGCCTAAGGATGGCGCCACCCGCATGGGCTGTATCCTTCCAGTAAAGACAGTGCCCATAGAAATGTTCACAAACCAATCTGAGCCAGGCAATTCCTCAGCTGAGGCTTTCTTCTGAGATAACTCTAGGGTATATTACACCAATACATGAGGTTAACAGTGACAAAGGAATAATTAAACAAATTCTACCAAAAATTTAAAATACACTTATTTGATCCACTAGTTCTCTGTGACTAAAAACCAGGATGTAATTGCAAAAGTATGCCTCACTGTAAGCGTAGAGATGCTCATTAAGCATTAATAACAATAATGCCTTAGACATCGCCTCAAACATGCCTGTTTGGGAATCAGGCAAATTAACTGTGGTAAATCAGGAACCAGAGAGCTTGGGCCAGGAGCAGAATTGCTCCATAACCTTCAAGACCTTCCCACAACAGTGTACTTTTGCCAGGTAAGTCACACCTCCTGAAGATTTCATAACCACAAGAATGGCAGTGCACGCCTTTAGTCCCGGCACTGGGGAGGCAGAGTCAAGCAGAGCTCTGTGAGTTCAAGGCTAGCCTGGTCTACATAGTGACTTCCAAGACAACCAGAGCTATATAGTGAGACCCATACTACCACCCAGCAACCATCTGTATTTCTTTTTTGTTCTTGAAAAAGAAATTACCTCACCCAATGATCACAGTCAAATGTCTGATACATTCAAATGAGTTGATCAAGTTCAAAACGTTTGAGTCTCTATATGTACAAGTTGAGACTTTCATAAGAAAATTGAGGCAGCTGGGCATGGTGCCACATGCTTTTAATCCCAGCTCTTGGGAAGCAGAGGCAGGCAGATCTCTGAGTTTGAGGTCAGCCTGGTCTACAGAATAAGTTCCAGAACAGCCAGGGATACACAGAGAAACCCTGTCTTGAAAATCATGCCACCCCCACAAAGACAGAGAGAGAGAGAGAGAGAGAGAGAGAGAGAGAGATTTGATATCCCATCTTCTCATTTTGGCTGTGTTGCAAGCCACCTGAATGTTCTAGACATCAGTTTTCTTCTCTCTCTCTCTCTCTGTCTGTCTGTCTGTCTCTCTCTCATATTGGGGATGAATTTGAATTACTAGGCAAGCACTGTGACACTGAGAGTCACTCTTATACTTACTTTTTTGAGATGCTATTATGTAACCCATGCTGCCCATGACCCTCCTTCCTCTGCCTCCTGAGTGGGTTGGGATTACAGGCATGTGCCACCCTGCCTGACATGAAGTTAGGTCCTGTATCTTGTGACATCTGGATAATTATTTCTAAATATACGTGAAATTTCAATCAATTCAGATTTCATTGCTTCATTTGCTAACACTAAAGAGGCCCAGATGCATTAGAACAAACACCCACGTTGAAACCGCAGCCACTGCTGGTGAGCAGACACACTTCAGATCCACTGGTGACTACCAAGTGCAATCCCCATGTGTCAGTTCACCAGTTTGTTCACAGAACACAAATGTGGGTTGTTGAGCATTGAGCGGCTTAGAGCGTTGCCCCAGGGTAACTAGAAATGGGCTACTTAATAAGTGGAGGCAAGCAAAGCCTTCACTAACTTACTTGTCGAAGTGTATGTTTTGAATCACAGTGATCAGCTCAAATCCTCACACATGCAAATACCTTACACCAGGCTTGGCCTCTACCCAGATCAAGTGTCCAGCAGCATTCATGTGCCACTCGGAATAAACAGACGATGGAGGCAATCGCTATCCTGGCCTTTGACACTAAAGATTTGTTTTCATGGCTTTATTCTTTTATTTTCTTATTCTATTATCTCTCTCTCTCTCTCTCTCGTGTGTGTGTGTGTGTGTGCGTGTGTGCATGTAAGAGAGAGAGAGGGAGAAAGTGTGTCTATGGGGATGTGTGCAGGTGGAAGCCAGAGGACCACTTGCCTGAGTATGGAGTATGTTCCCCCTTCCTCCCCGTGGATCCTGGATGGAGATGGAACTCAGGTTGTCAAGCTTCCCCACCGTCTCACGGGTCCTTTTATTGTTAAGGTAAAAGTCATGCAGAGCTAGGCTACTTAAGCACAGGAGGACAAATGTGTTTTAATCTGCTTCACCCTTTAAAGAACACCTTTCACCACCTCTCATCTTCCGAGCTCACCGTGTTCTTTTCAAAAACCATCATGCAAAAGATCTTAAATTTAATATGGCTCTTTCAAAGGAGAATTTTTCTAGGGCCCTTCTCTTTATGGTGTATTTATGCTTGAACTTCTGGCATACTCTAGAGATCAGAGAAAACTTAACAAGTTGAACAAGGAAATGAATTAGAGAAGGATTTTGACTTTTTGCCCAAGTCTGCTTTCCCTCCTGTTCCAGTCACCACCTTTTCCTCTGTAGCTCTGCACAGTCACAGAAATGTCTCACGACTCAAAACATTATGGTATACTTGATATTTAGGACAAGTGTAGGGAGAAGCTGGAGAAACACCCAGGGTTTCCGAGCGAGCACTTACCGCCCTTGCAGAAGACCTGGGTTCGGTTCCCAGAGCCCACACGGTGGCTCACAACCATCTGTAAGCCTCTGCTGGCCTCTATAGGTACCACATGCACATGTACACAGATCTACACGCAGACCAAACACTTATAAATTATATGTATATATGTATGTATACACACACATATGTATTTTAAAGAAAGAATGTTTGCAGGAAGATTACAGAATTTGAGCATAGACACCCTAGGGAGGCAAGTCCTGAATGGATTTTGTTTGGACTTAGGGGAATTACTAATAGCAAATAAATATATAAATAATTTTTAAAAAGTGCTAATATATCCCCTGACGCATATTTTTCTGACAAAAATCTATGCCTACCTTTACATATTCAAAAGTTGGCTATAAATACACGTGTGTGCATTCTCTCTCTCTCTCTCTCTCTCTCTCACACACACACACACACACACAC
>LOJH01011947.1:4791-15239 GCA_001685095.1 Ellobius talpinus
AAAAAAGATGTAGGAAAGAAATTCAGTACCCCCAGTCACAGTGGTTATGTATTGATGCTTTGAGTTTGAGTTTCTTGCAGTACTGAGTCCAGAAAACTTGCTATCCGCATGCTGGATTGGGAAGACGTGGACAGCTATCTGCTGCCTCTTTGCCCCACTCTATGACACCTGCAATGTTCTTATAAGCACATTAGTTAATTCCCACAAGAAATACTTTCTCTGGGATACCATATTCCATTTCCTGTTATTTAACAGGAAGGGACTCAGCCTAAAGACCACGCAAATTCTTTTTCTGGAGGCAGAATGCCTGGAATCTGTTTCTAGTTCCACTAAATGGCTTTGTGGTGTTGGCCATGTCGTTTTTCCCACTTGGGCTTGATGATCAGTTTGAGGAAGGCTGATTTCCCGCCTAAGTGCCAACAACAGACTCAAAGTTAGGTTGAAAGAGGAACATAAAAGGTTGGCATGGGGAAGAAATTGATTCATATTTTGAAAAGTTTGGAGGAGGCCCGGGTGCTTCGGATTTGGCTGAATCCGGCTGTTCTAACTAACATTAATCGGTACGTTTTCTTCAGCTTCCCACATCCCATCTCATCTTTCATTGACTTCATTCATAGACAAGATCCCTCTCTCCCCCTTGGTAGAAAGATACCTACAGCCATTCAAGCCTCACACTCTCCCAGAATATGGCTTGGTGAAATAGCTAAATGGCCTGGCAGGGATTGCAAACCGTCGTTAAGGAAAGTTGTTTAAAAGCTCTAGCCTGCTGTTTTGCTTGAACTCAATAATGGACACTATTTTATGAAGTCCTTAAGCTTATGGTGCCACAGGGGATTTTGGGGTTTTGAAAAGCCAGGCTTCTGCCTATGGTTAGCTACCTCCTTGGGGTTGAATTCTGTGGTGCATGCCAGAAGAGCACCAAGGTGCACTTTTTGGCCACCGTAAACAATACTTGTGTAGGCACTAGTAGAATGAACCATGCAAGGCTTAGGTTCAAAGACTGAAGTTCAAACCATAGCTCCCCAGCTGCTAATGGAGCAAGATTTGATCTCAGCTTCTCCTACCTATAAATGGGAGAGAAATTAGAATGTAATTAGTTCTTGAAAGTTTTGTGAGTGTTAAAGGAGAGAGCATGTGTGAAATTATTTAGTTCCGTGCTCAGCATAAAGCAAGAACTCATACTACGTGGAATTGGTAAGGAGTGTGGAAGTTAATGCCATTGTCAACCCAAGGAGCTCTAGAATCATCTTGGAGACAAGTGCCCATTTGGGTGTGCTTTGGGAGGGATTACCTAGGTCATTTGAGATGGGAAAACCTACCCATTATGAATAGTGGGGTCGAGAATCTGTATATGCCTTGGTCTTTGCCTCCTGACCATAGATACAATGTGACCTGCTATCTCAAGCTCCTCCTGTTCTCATTTGAACTAAGAGAACAAAGGAAGCCTTCCTTCCATCAGTGGCTTTGGCTAGGTATTTTGTCACAGCAACATGACAAGTAGCTATCAGAGCACTGATCAGATTTATCTTTGTATTCCTTTGTTCCTGGTGCCGCTTTTTTATTTTGTCATGTCTTAAGTGTATCTCTCTACTCCACCAAATATCCTGACACCCCGTCACTGCATAAATCAATTATGTATTGCCTACACAGAACACTTTAATATCAGCTCACTATCAATCTTTCCAATGAAAAAGAACCAGTTGTTTCAAGTGAATTTTGGGCCATTGTTCTCCGGCATACCCTCTGTCATCAATTAGTGAAGATATTTCAAATGGCTGGGTAGAGCATCAATTTCACTGTTACTATTTATCATTTGTGGAGGACGAACAGAAATGGTAGCCTTTTGAACTTGTTGGATGAAGTCTCGAAGACGGGGCCTGAATCTGTGTGCACAGCAAAATGGCACTGTGATGGACATGATGGGAGCTGGAGTCAGATTTCCCACCACAGACGGTGTGTGATGAGGCTTTCAGGACGACTGCAGTGGGTGAAGAGGGAGAGCCTAGAGCACGGATGGCAAATCAGCCCTGGACATCTGCTACCTCTCCTTGTCCAAGGCTATGCGTTTTCTATGAAAATGATGTCACTGTCTTCCCACTGGGAGCAAGGTCGTAACAGAATCCTCCTCCACATGGCATTTCAACAGCCATGATCCGTCTATCAGACACTGCACGGAATTGCTTTGTCTGGCTACAGGTCTAGCTATAACAGAGTTTTTATAACAAAATCTTACTTGTCTGAAGACAGATATATCAGCAAACTGAATTAGTCTCTTTGCTTAAGGTCATGGAGGATCCAATCATGCAGTTAATCAGAGTTTGATTTACATGGGGGATCTTGGAAAACCCATGCGCATACACATTCACACATGTGCAAGACCATCGGAACTTAATAAATGACATATTGCTGCCTTTGCATGTACCTCTTTGCTTTGTAACCAATCAGAAATGTGGCTTTCTGTCCATTTGCTGAGGACTTTGTACTCATTCACAAAGAAGCTGGGGAACCCGTTGGGAATGAGGAGTTTCTGACATCCATAACCTGGGAACCAAGCTAGAACATGTCACCTGGTTAGCTGCCTGCCCACACTAAGGGTTTTTTGTTTGTTTGTTTTTTGTAAGAAAACGGAGTCCACAAAGGGAGCCAGCTAAGTTCCAGCTTTCCCTCCTGCACTTTGGAACCTGTTTGTATCTACACAGATGGTCTCTGTCAGTTGGAATAGTCAGGGGCAAATGTAGCCTAAGCGAACAAAAGTAGCAAACGACCTAACAAATAGAGAACAGCACACTGTTTGGGTTGGGGCAGATCTAGGGACTCTGAAATTTTCCGAGTAGTGGTAGGTACCAGCATGCAGAATGAAAGAAACAACCAAAGCAAAATCGAGGAATTCAGAGGAATGGGGAGGTACCAAGAGTCCCACGATGTTATGATGCAGAGTCACAGTACACGAAGCAACCCCAGAGCTTCCACTGTGTTGTGACTCTTCTTCCCTTGTCAGTATTTGTGTATGTTAAAAAGTTCTGTTGTCTGTACTTCGTGAAATGAATCCACGCTGAACAAAATTCCCAGAAGGTCACGTAAAGAATGATTTCACAGCAACTCTCCTATCAGGCTCCCGGGAAATTGCACTCGAACCTTAGTTCCACCTCAGTCACTCAAAGGAATTTTAAAAAAAAAGAAATTGGCTTCCAGTTTCCTTGTTCTTCAACATTCGGTTTCAGACATGCCTCAATAGCACACCCTTTAAAGCCTTACTGCTAAGTGGACATCAGCACTGATGCCACAGGACCTGGGCAGGACCCACCTGCAGTCAGAAGCCTTGAAGAAGGGTGGAGGGTAACCTCGCGACAAACGTCAAAACAAAGTAACAGTGAAAACTTTGAACTCTGTCCCATGATACTTGCTATGTGTGGCTATCCAAAGGTGTGCCCTACTCAAATCCGGAAGAAGCCCTGAGATTGGGAGGAGGCACCTTGAAAGTATCTCTCTTGTAAAAATTTCCTGCATTATTATTGTTATGATTTTCATTGACATATTACCACATTATTTGGGCAAGCACCTTGTGTAGGTGCAGGGTGAATTTGAGAACGACAAGGCTAAGTTTAAGCCCTGCCCTTGACATCTTGCTGACGGTTGAACTTCACTTCTTTGTTTCCGTTTCCTTGTCTATAAAATGAGAATATTCTATTGTCATATTTGATGGGAATACATGGTCATCCCACCTTAATGAGGTTGTTTTGGAGACTAAGAGAGATGGTGCAAGCAAACAGTGGTCTGTGCAGTGAAGGGAGAGAGATACCATGCAATAAGCAATAATAGTTACAATGGTGGTAGCTATAGTTTTATTGTTTGAAGATCTATGAGAGAATTATTGATTAAATGCTAATAATGATTCTGATAAAACACCATGGCACCCAGTCCAGAGAAACTGGAAAAAATGTGATCTCTTATATTATTCCCTAACAGCTATGAATGTATTGCATGCTTCAAATCAAACTCCATTTGCCCATGGACTTATCAGAGACGGTTTGTCATCATTTCAGTTGTGTTACTGGTCAGGAAACTTAAGATTTAAGCTTTAGGAAGAGAAGCCTCGGTGGCTGGGAGCAGCTCTTCCAGAGAACCCAAGTTTGGTTCCCAGCACCTACATTGGTCAGCGCGTATCCACCCTCATCTGGCTTCCATGGGAATGCGCACATACATGTAGGAACGTACTTAGAGACATATAAATTTAAAATCTAAGAACCATTTAAACTTTAAAAGTATCTTATCTCATCAACTTGGTGTCCCTTCTGTCCCTCCAAAAGGTGGTGTGCTAACAGTGGTATAATGCCTCATTCTACGGTTCATTCCCGCTGGAGAGCATTTTCTTCAGAGACTTACGTAAGCTTCCATTCTTTCAAGGATCTTTCTTTTCTTGTCTTCCCTGACCGCTACCAAGCATCCCCTTCCTCCGCCCCTATAGTATCCTCTGCTACTGCACTTCACCGCCCTGCTTTTTATCACCTGAACCCTGCTGGTTCTTCACGCCTCAGAGGAGGTCTCGATGGCGGGGAATCCATAGGATTCAGCAATGCACATGCCCTTGTTGAACCCAAATCATCCATCTAGGGCACCATGTAGTACATTTAATAAAAAATCAGGAAATGCAGTTATGAAAGCAGCAACAAAGTGTTGGTATCTACCCAAATGTTAGAAAATACCTCTATGTATGCAGTTCTTCAGGAAAGTGCAATTCTTCAGGCGTAGGCACTTCCTGGAATTGAACTGTTTGTCTGAATCTCATTTGTTTTCCAAACATCCTATCCTTCCCTCCACACTCCAGCTTCGTAGGCTGCTCCTTCTTGCTCATTTCCGTTAGTTTGCTTATGAACACACCAGCCGGCCACCAATTCTGATGACCGTAGATACAAGGGTACAGTTGGTGATGAATACATAATAGTTGTCATTGCTCAGAAGCCGATGTCAGGAGGCCGATGCCATGGAGAAAGAGGCTCCATTAGTCATCCATGTGAAAGGGACCTTCTCTACCCAAGGGCAGCTCCAGGTTACTGCCCACGCTACGGGCATGACTGCTGTTCCTTATGGCATGGAGCAGCCATGCTTTGCCACACAGGAATCTGCCATGATGTTCAAATAAACCACATGATACGATGACTGATCAACTCACTGGCAAGAATATATGGACCCTCTCCACCTGTTTTCACATTCTGCTCTAAGCTAAAGGATTTGGTTTTAGTGTAGCCGCCTTATTTATTCACCGAGGATACAAGTGTGAGTGACAGCTAATAATGTCTGTGAGGATGTGTAGATGGGCCGAGAGGCTAGAAAAAGTAGCTCTTGTTTCAAGGAGGCAAACAGAGAGAGCTTTACTGAAGAGAAGCCGAAGTCTGGAGAATATTGGCCAGGGGGTAGAAGCCATGTGTGGGGGTGTGTCCACTAAGGTGGGAATGCAAATCTATGTAAAGGTGGAGTGACTTGGCATGTTCAAGTAAGAGAAATAGGAATGCTCAATTGAGTGGAGAGTAAAGAGCCAGGTGGAGAGGAGGAAGGGTGCCCTCTGGGTAGGGGAAGCAGGCGAACAGCTGCCATCCAGAGAAGGTAGGGCATGCCTAGCATCGTGCGGGTTCAGATTTCTTTCCCCATACAGTGGGAAGTTGTTAGAGGGTGCAAAGACAGGGCCTGATTTCTACCTAGGAAATGCCACCTTAACTTCTGTGGGAAAGACATGGGATCGTGCCAAAGCTGGTGGGCAATTTCTCAAGAACAGTTATCGGGAGACCAGCAAGGAGATGGTTTAGGGAGAGATGAAGAAGACTTAGGACATAGAAAGAACTAACCTTTACTAGACTGATTTCTTTCAAATGGATACCCTTCTCTGAATTATATTAATAAAGGATCAAGTATCATACTACCAGTGGTATGCATTTGGGCTGTTGAAGAACCATCAAAACCATTGAAAAGCTCATCTGGAGCACTTCATTTAAAATATATATATATATATATTATGAGCTGGTTTCAATGTAACTTTCTTAGGATGCTCTCATGACACTCATTGCTGACCTTTGACCCCTCTGTCCTCTTTCCCAGGTCGTCCCATTCCACCTACATCCTCGTCTAGCCTCCTCCCATCTGCTCAGCTGCCTAGCTCCCATAATCCTCCACCAGTTAGCTGCCAGATGCCATTGCTAGACAGCAACACCTCCCATCAGATCATGGACACCAACCCTGATGAGGAATTCTCCCCCAATTCATACCTGCTCAGAGCATGCTCAGGGCCCCAGCAAGCCTCCAGCAGTGGTAAGGAAACTGTGGTGTCTGAATGTGTGCTGTTTTGTGCCTGACCTTCGTGAGTCTCCTGCAAAGTGACAACTATTGACACAAAGAAGGGGAGAAGGTGGTGTGGGGGGCATCAAGGTGAAACACATTCGTCATTTTCGTGGCATGGCTGTTCTAAGACGCATCTGTTGAAGGTCATAGCTGTTGGGGAGTTGTTTTTTTTTTCACTGATTCTAACCAGCTCTGAGTCTCCTTTTGTGGGAGGATTTTGCCCATGGCTACTTGTGAGAGCGTGCTGGGCTCAAAGGTGAAGTGTGGGGAGACACTGGAATATTGAATTTTGTATTACTATGATTCTGGTCACAGCCAAGGGACCCTGGACACCCTCATATGCCCTATCCATGTGGCTCTCAGTTCTCTTGCTTTTTTATCATTGGCTTCTGACTTCCCCTTCCTTGCTTGTTTTATATAGTTTTGTGATTAAAATGTGCTCCCTTGACATGATTATGGAATATCGTGCCAAGACTGAAGTGTTTGGGGTATGACCTCTCTATGACCCTCTGCTTGTGCCCTTCCCTTGAATCTAATGAGCAGATCATGAGGCGCTGGGATAAACACAGCTTCTAAATTCAGAGGACTTGTTTAGGTTTTCATGTTCGCAGAACAGAGGGAATGAACACGAGGTTCTGCTCTACTTTTGAGGATTTTGTGTCTCAACTCCCACTCTCTAAGTCTTAGATAGAATTGGCCCAAGCACAATAACCAGGCCTTATTTTGGATTTATCCCTTGGTGGAATGTTCACCTGAACAAATGAATACAGAAGAGGGCCCAGGATTTACCTAAGGATTCAATACCCATAACCTGAGGGGAGGCCATGGCACAAATTAACTACTCTTAACCCAAAGCTTTGGCACTGCCTTCTGAGACAGCCCCTTGTGATGTTCATTAACACACTCATTAAGAGCAAGAGAGAGATTTGCATGTCAAGAATACTCTCCGAAAAGACTAAAAGACTGCTTTGGCTCTATCCATGAATATAAGCTACCAATGGTCTCAACCTCTCAAATTATAGAGGACCTCCTAAATATATTAGGATGATTCATTCAGAAAATGGACCGATAGACTGCTACTTATGATAGCCCATGCCCTTCTTCAAAGCCAGGCCTGATATATTTAGCAAACTCATATTCTTTTTTTAAAAAAAATTATCTAATCAAATCTCTCATCAAATGAGCAATCCATTGTTGATATTATGAAGGTCTTTAATCTACCATAAATCTTTATTAGAACTCATCAGAGCTTCTAGTTTGAGAGAAATGTGATTATGGCACTCTTAAAATGACATTACATCATCGGGGTGATTGGTTTATCATTTGGAGAAGAGACATCAATCATAACTAACATAACCACACAGTAAATGAATTCAACCTTTCTACCATGGAACAATGACACCGTAATTGCTCAAAATCAGGCTTAAAATGAAATCGGAAAATGCTCTTTCTTCAAATATGATGTTAACTTAATGGAATATATTATGAAAAATCATGTTTGAGGAAATTCTATATAATTAAAAATATGTGGAAATATATTCCCTTTTTTCTTTCATCAGAACCTGATTGTAGCAACAGCACTATTTTTCTCTTTTCTTTTTTCTTTCTTTTTTTTCCTGCAGCAGAGATTATGTTGCATTTAATTGAACTACCCTCGCTTCTGTTTTGCTACTTTTTATTTCATACTATGTAATCGTGATGAATATTGTATTATGAAGGACAAGAGGCTTTTGAAATGAGGTGCACCTGCTGATCGCTTTTGAAAAACAGACAATTATTAAAGAGAAAGTGAGCTTTTAAAAACAACATCCTTTTATGCATGTATGGATGCCCAAGCAAAGATGATTTCCATAAGCGAGGTCAGTTCTTATCTCTGGGCCATCCAGAATGTTTTCTTAGTGACAGCACACAGGGTGATCTCTTTCCTTTTGGACACCATATCAGATTGTAGGTTGTCAATACAGGATTTTTTGTTGGCTTTGTATAAAAATCAAGGGCTCATCATTTTGGTGAACAGAACAGATCTGTGTGTTTAGAGCCAAAATTATTCATTTTTCATCAGTTACACCAATTTGTTCAGCTCACTTAAAAAATCTGATAGTGATGTTAGCTCCACCAATAGGAAAAAACTGCCACAGCAAATGTGAAGGTCCATTTTCGTAACAAACAAGAGCCCGTGCTCATATGACTTCTCCAGCAGAGCGGTGAAAACCTGATTGAATAGTAGCCTTGTTCCCAACAGACTCTTAGTGGAGGGTATGCTAAAGCTAAAGCAAGCAGGTAGTCACTCAGCGTCCTTCACTCCTGCTTGGCTAAATGAGAACTTGCCCAGCTCGTGTATGTGTGTGGACACTCTTGCATGTGCATACATTTCTGGTGGAATGGATTTGGGGTCCAGGGCAAATTGGGGCTTCTATCAAGATCTGAATGCAGTTGCCATGAATTTAAATTTGACATAAAGGATTGAAAATGGAGTTTGACACCAAAGATGCAGACTGCAGAGCGGTGCTGGGGTATTTTCAATTGAGTTCGATGAAAACGGCTGAATGTGTCAGGTGTTGTCAAAGACCCAGCACAGGGCCCCTGTGTTTGGGTGTGTTAAGTTTAGCTGGATAATTACGCAGAATATTTTTAAGTTGGTTCCTTGGCATTGACACTGGAATCTTAAGATCAGGGAGCAGATCAGTCTTTGTTGGGGATCCCCCTCCTTCGTTAAAATACCTTCCAACATATTCAGCCCATCCACAGCAGGAAAACATTATTTTTTGCCCTTCTCTTATTATTTTAATGACTTGATGTTGTCAAAGCCTGTCATTAGGAGAGTTACAGCACACATTTGTTGCCCAACAGGCCTCTGTTTTGAAGAGACAAACTGGATATAAAACCCAGGAACTAAATCGTTTTTCCCCAACATGAAAAGCTCCTCAAAACAACAGCCATTTCACCTTTATGTGTCGCTGGTCATTATTTTCTATGACTATAGTGCATTCTTTAGTGCATGGCACTAAACTCTCACCACCTTTGCAGCCAAGTTGCTCTAACCTTCCCACCTGTTCCAACCAAGAGATACACAGGTGTAGTTTGGAGAGATGTTTCCAGAACTGATATAACCAGCCCCTGATACATTTGTTTCCCTATAACTGATCTCAGGACCAAAGCTCACCCTGTCTTTTGACCTTCTGCCAAAGTAGATTAGTTCCAATGCTGTAGACTTTAAATCCTATGATATTAGTCAAGTGGAAAAACATCTGGATGCCAGCAGTAGCAGAATGAAGGGTCTTACATCTGGAAAAAAGGAGGCTTCCTTTAAATCATCATATCAGGTTTACACTGTTGTCAGCGCAGGAATAAAATATATAGGCAGTCACATGCTCATGCAAAAGATCTGGCTCACCTCTCTTCCACAGACAGAGTTGAGTTTTGGTTCTAATATTCATGCTGAATATTAGAAATGAAAGCAAGAGGCCCTGACAGGAAGTCCTCAGCAGCAGAGACGAGCCATCCAAAGATGGAGGGAGGGGTCCATATTTGCAATGGACGAATGGGATGTGTGTGCCCCAGCCCTTTTGTAAAACAGGAAGAGCTTGGTTCATTCTACATGGCAACAGCATATTCCAGTCTGAATTTGCAGATGGTGATCTACGAATGAACTTGCCTGCCTCATTTATGGCTTCCTTATCCAGGTGTATGAAATGCATGTTGATGTCTATTGGCATGCAAGTCAAGGCCAGAGGTCAGCCTCAGGTGTCATTTCCCAGGTACCATCTACGCTGTATTTTTTTTAGACAGGATCTCGCTCACTGGCCTGGGCCTCACTAAATAGACTAGGCTGGCTGCACATGAGCTAGCTACCTGTTTCCACTGCCACAGTGTTTGAATTAAAAGCAGGCATACAACTGTAACTAGATTTTCACATGTGTTTTCAGTTCAGGTCCTTGGCTTGCAAAGCAAGTGTCACACAGACTGAGCTAACCTCCGCCATGTTCTTACCTAGCTATCTTAGTGATTGTCCTGTTTATCTGGAATCAAAAAGAAAAGAGTTCTCTTTCTTCTCTTCTCTTTTCCTCTCTCTCTCTCTGTCTCTCTCTGTCTCTCTCTCTGTCTCTCTCTCTGTCTCT
>LOJH01011947.1:15318-26022 GCA_001685095.1 Ellobius talpinus
TCTCTGTCTCTCTCTCTGTCTCTCTCTCTGTCTCTCTCTCTGTCTCTCTCTCTTCCTATACTTTCTTCTTTCCTGAACTTTTTTCTTTCCTTCTTCCGACCCCCCTCATCTCCCTATACTTTCTTGTTTCCTGATCTTTTTTCTTTCCTTCTTTCTCCCCCCCCTCTCTCTCTTTCTCTTGAACCTCACTCAAAACGGTTATTTCTAAAAACCTCTGAAACTATAATTAGATGGCACAAGAATGTACAGGAAAGTCTTGGGGGAAAGCATTATATTTGTTCATATATATAAATCTGTATTTCTTTATTTAATAGAGATAGAAAAAAGTCCAAGTTTCCTGGCAGCCAAGGCAAAAAGAGAAACATAGATTACAAGGTGCAAAATATACAAGGGAGACAAGCAAAGAAGCTGCTTAAGGAAACACTACAATTTTCACTACGAAGCCAGAGAGAAAAATTTCCCTTAGGGAAGGTCATTTGGACATCACCGATAACTGAATGAGTTTAAGCAATACCTGCAAAACATGCAATTTCCTCCCCAAAGTGGCTATAAACTCCCTCCAGATAAGCTGCACTGCTCTTGCAGTTTAACAGAGATGTTATAAATGCTCAGAGATTGCACATTCTGATGGCAGAACTGGGCTTGATCAATGACAACCCTTAATTCTTCCCACAGACCTTGTGAACTGCAGATCTCATGGGTGACAGACATGCAGTACCATTGCTCATTTGACGTTGGTATGGAATTAGCAGACTCTGTAGTTAGAGCACAGTCCAAAACCGTGAAAGGAAATGGCCGGTGTACAAATTTGTCTTGATAATGCTATCCATTCGTGACAAGGAAGGCACCGTACCAGGACCATCGCATCCGTGGGAGAGCTGGGGATGTGTGGGAAGGCTGCACACTCAAGCAAATGGTTTTCAGTTAGTGGACTTTTTAGGACTAGAGAGTTGGTTCAGTAGTTAAGAACACTTGGGCTGCTCCTGCAAAGGACACAGATTCAGTTCCCAGCACCCACAAGGTGGCTCACAACCATCTGTAACTCCAGTTCCAGAGGATCAGATGTCCTCTTCTGACCTCCAACCACACAAGGAACTCACATAGAACACGTATACACATGCAGGCAAAACACTCGTAAAACAATGACGAATGAAGTTGCTTCTCCTTGTAAATTTAGGTTGGGGGGGGAAGTCTCATTTAAAATGCTATGGATTTTCTTTCTTACCCATGGAAGTTTAATTTTATTTAGAATTTCCCGAGAAGTTTGGAGTAATTATTATGTACTTTAAGGGTATCACTCTGTCAGGTATTCTGTATTCTTTCCCCTCCTTCTTTTCCTCTCCCCCACTCTTCTTCTCTGCCCCTCCCTCTCCCAAAGTCATTGTATGTGATGATGGGATTGCTGATCCCACTTCTCTCCTTACCTCCTCTTCTTCCTCTTAGCTTCACTGCACCCTTAAGCTCCTCCACTGTGCCCTGGTAGCAGATTCATAATTGATGATCAATAAACATTTATTGAGAGGATGAATGTTATTGATAACCACATTGCTTTATTATATTTACTGCTTGTCATTGTATATGTTAGAAAACAGTGGAGAACTTTTTGGCAATAAGATACCATAGGTTATATTTATATATTTTATATACATGCATTTCCATATATATGACATTAAATTTCCCGTTTTTGCTTGTTAAGTGTCTTTAAATAAAAGACCATCTGTAAATTATAATGTTGTGTTACATTTTTAATTAAACTAGTAACACAAGAGCCTGGAAGCCCTGGGTGGATTACAGGTGAGGAGGGCTGTCCTAGGAAGCTAGCCTTGAATAGGGAATGCTGGCTTTGGGTTCAGCATTCTTTGACTTTTCTTAGGGTCAAGTATCACTCACTTTCTTAATTTGGATTCTTTTTCCACCTGTGTCACTGGGTTCCAGTTCTTCCCCGCTCCCCTAAGATACCTGGACCAGCCTTTCTGAGTTGTCTCTCACTTCTTGCTTGAGCTCATACAGCAGTTTGCAGTACCTGCATTGCCAGTCCACTGAGCAGTGTAGGCTGACTCACGGATGCTGTGAGCTGGCCACAAGGAGCTTTCCTTCTTTCCCCCGTCACAGAGCGGAGAGCTCCCAGCCTTTTCTCCCTCCCTGGTAGTTATTATTCTGAGCACAGGAGCACGTTGCCTTATGAACTTTTATGTAATCCTCATCATATCCTGTGTAGCAACAATTGCCATCACAGCTTCTTTATAGCTGAGAACACCCGTGGCGCAGGAATTTGAACACTTGTCAATGTTGGTCACAGAATGGGAAAGTAAAGAGCCTAAACCTTAAACCTAATTACAAGACAACTTCCTAACTACAGAGTCTTCCTCTACCTGCCTTCTGGCAGATGTTGACCTAAGAAGATGTGCGTGGCATATTGAGATGTATGACAGACAGAGGAAGCTTGGTATCAAAGGCCAGGGATTACAGTTTTAGAAAGGATGAAGGCACCAAGTAAACATCACAAAATTCCCTCTACTTCCTGGCTCCTCACACCACACTCTTCCAGGGAGATTCTCATTCCAGTTCAGGGGCCCTAAAAACTCTTTATTTCTCATCTCATGCATAGCTTACCATCTGGGGAGCATCTGCATAAGGGGGAAAAGGCTGAAGTAAAAGTTGGAGAACTTGACTTTGTCTATTTTTTTTTAAGTTTTAAAGATCTGTGTTCCACATCAAGCACACCCCGTACTCCTCAACCCTCTCTTGATCCTCCATACTCTCCTACCCTTGCCGCTCCCCCATACTTCCCTCCCTGTCCTCATCCCACCCTCATTCTCCCTGTTCCCCCCTTTTACCCCATTTTTCCTCTTTGTTCTCTAGGCAACCCCACTTTCATTTTTTCCACGTATATGTGATTTTCTAGGACTATATGACATCTAGGAACCACCAAGGAGGAAAGACAGAGGACATTTGTCTTTCCAAAACTTCACTTAATATGATTATTTCTGGCCATGTCCACCTTTCTGCAAACAGCACAGCTTCATTCATTTTAATGACTGAATATGTATGTATGTGCATGCATAATTATATATGTGTATATATACCACATTTTCTGTATCTACTCCTCTCTTCTTGAGCATCTACACTGGTCCATAGTTTAACTATTGCAAATAATACTTCAGGAAGTGTTAATGTGCAAATATTTCTGTGACATGTTTACTTGGGGTCTGTAGGCAGAGGCTGCTTGTTGGTTTCCAGGCTGCACAGACCCAAAATAATCACACAGAAACTATATTAATTACAATACTGTTTGGCCAATAGCTTAAGCATATTTCTAGCTAACTCTTACATCTTAAATTAGCCCATTTCTATTATTCTGAGTATTACAATGAGGCTCGTGGTTTACCAGCCAGGTTTGGGGGTGGATCTGTCTCCTTCTGCAGCTACATGGCGTCTCCTTGACTCTGCCTACTTTCTCCTCTATCTCTGCTTGGAATTCCTGCCTTGCTCTATNCTGTTTGGCCAATAGCTTAAGCATATTTCTAGCTAACTCTTACATCTTAAATTAGCCCATTTCTATTATTCTGAGTATTACAATGAGGCTCGTGGTTTACCAGCCAGGTTTGGGGGTGGATCTGTCTCCTTCTGCAGCTACATGGCGTCTCCTTGACTCTGCCTACTTTCTCCTCTATCTCTGCTTGGAATTCCTGCCTTGCTCTATTCTGTCCTGCCATAGACCAAGAGGAGCTTCTTTATTAATCAATGGTAACAAAACATATTCACAGCATGCAGAGGGAAATCCCATACCAGGTCCTTTGTGTCAAGATCCTCATGTGGATAAGCTGGGAAATTTAGTAGATGTAGTTTGGCCTTTTGGAAAACCTTCATCGTAATCTCCACAGAGGATGGACACTTTGCATTCCCACCAGCAGCGTTGTCCACATCCTTCTCAGCATTTGTTGTTGATTTTCTCAATGACTGACATTCTGACTAGAGTCAAATGACATCTCCACAGAGCTTTGATTTGCATTTCTTTGATGGCAAGGGAAACGGACATTTTTTTGCGTGTCTATTGGCTATTTGTGTTTCCATCTTTTTCAAACTCTCGGTCTGTCTCATTAGTCCTTTTATTCACTGGGTCTGTTTGGTTTCTTGTTACTCAGATTTTTGTGTTCTTTGAATATTATAGACATTAATCTCCTGTTAGATGCACAGCTAGCAAAGATTTTCAGCCATTCTTAGGTAGGTTTTTTTTTTTCCACTCAGGTAACTGCGAACTTTGCTCCACCAAAGGCTTTTAGTTTCCGGAATTCCCATTTGTTGATTGTTGTCCTTATTTCCTTGGTGACTAGAGTTTGATTGAGGAAGAGAACTTGACCTATCTATATGGATTATCCATGACTCACAGCATGTGGTCTTTCTTGGCCTGTTTACCTGCCTGTTTTTGGTTATTGGCTTGAAAGATCGCTAAGCTTCCTTCTTATGCAGCATTCTGTTTGTGAGTTTCTTATGCCTACCTGCACCAATCTTTCTCCTCTCCCCCCTCCCTCTCTCTCCCCCTCTCTCTCTTTCCCTCCTCATCCTCCCTCCTTCTTTTCATGTCTTCCCCCTCGCCCCTCTTCCCTCTCCCTCCCTTTCTTCCCCTCCTCCATCTTCCTCTCCCTCTTTTTCTCTTGGTAGGATGGACTTCACCAATGCCCAAACTGAGATATGCACAGTTACATAGTGCAAATCTTTGTATATTGCCTGTATAAGTTGAGAAGTATTGGGGTCTTGTAACATAGAGATGAAAATGGTGACAGTATGCTGAATAAGGGGGAAAACCATAATTCTACCAGTACAAGCTTCAAGTTCTAGAGACTCCCAACTCAACTTCCAGAAGAAATTCTCCCATGCCAAGATTTGCCAACAGGTATACCCTCAGGTCCAAGGCTCTGTCAACGTGCCCAGCAAAGGTGTGGAGATCAGATTTTCTCTTCTTTTCATTTTTTTCCTCCTTGTAAAATTCATATAAACAACGTGTGCATGTATAGTTTATCAGTCCCCTAGTTTGCACCCCACTAGGCCTGGGACAATACTTTTGCACCACACTGCCCGTAAGCACACAATGGAGATGGACAGGTAATTCCTTTGGAGATGCACAGTGGGAAAGTGACAGCCAGCAAAGAACTGCTTCTGCTCAGCAAATAATCTGGATATTGACACAAATCCCAGGGTCGATCCGCACTGTGTATCTTCTGCCTCTCCATCTCTGTCCCCAGCTTCCTGGTACATAAGAAGCGATGTCCCAACAAAGCAGAGCCTGCTAACAGCATGCAAGGCCTTAACAGTTTCCTGCCCTCGCTCTTTTAAACAGAACTTCCAACCCTTTAACATTCCACGTTTAACTCAAAGTGCAACGTTCTGTAAAACATTTAACAGTCATTTTACAATAAAGCCTAGTATCTTATTGAAATTGTCTCAAATTTTCTTAAATCACAGCATATGAATATTTTCCAATAGAAGTTCCTTAGTCCTACCTGATAAACAAGATTTAAGGATTCATGTGTATCTTTTAAAGTGTGGGCTTTGAACTCCTTACTGCTTGAATTCAACCTGTTGTTCAGATACTTTTTGACATCTTAAAATTGAACAGTATATACCCTTTAAAAAAATTTGTAAAACAGTATTGTCTATAGTTCCTGGAGCCGGCACAAATCATCAAGTAATATCCTAATGCCCCTAAATATCTTGAAAAGAGATTTTGAAAATTCAGTGGAAAAATTGAGTTGAAAAATCAACTGAAGCAGAGATTGGATTTGATACTATTTTTCAAACTGTTTTTAAAGCTCAGTTGAGTTGACATGGAATAATTGTGTGTAAGTATGGAGTACAAAAATGTACCTCACATATATAATATGTAATCTTTGATTTTCCTTTTTAGTTTAACAAATATTTCTTTGTAGTAGTGAAGATCTGTCCAGGATCTTGGACAGGTATTTGACTCTTGAGCTGCACCCCAAACAAACAATTTTTACAATGTACTGTTTGGAAGTATTGAGAATTTCAAAGCTGTACTTAACAGGGCTTGATAAATCAGCCCCACAAACACTTTCCTTTTCCAATTTGATATACTCTCTTTTAAACCTGCTGAGTCCACTTAGTGCTGTCAGCATGTGTGTGGGTGTCAGAGCACCCCCTGGACATTCCTAAAGAAGACCGACTCCCCTGCCCACAGTAGCCATCAACTGCCAATAGCTCAGCTCCTTAACTAATGTGGGACTTCATGAGCCCCTCCCACATCCTTGTTGGAGCTTTGGCTGGCTTGATCTTGTATAGGTCTGATGCCAGCAGACACAGCCAATAATGAATTTTAACACACACTTCTCAACTGTGATTAAAAAAGTATATCATCAATGCTATCCTTTTTTTTCCATACTTTGCACATAACTCTGTGCTCACACTGTGTGGAACCATCCATCTCCAGGATAGTTTCATCACCCCAACAGATGTGTATGCATTTCTGGTGGAATGGGTTTGGAGTTCAAGGTATATTGGAGATTCTATCAGGATGTGAAAGCAGTTGCCATGGAGTTAAATTGATATAAAGGATTGGAAATAGAGTTTGACACCCATTAACCTCCCTTAGCTCCTGGAAACCATCATTATATTTTTTCCCCTCTGAGTTTGGCCACTCTGGGGCCTCATATAAATAGAATCCTGCTATGTTTGTTCTTTCATGGGTGACTGATAGTTCACTTAATGTAATGCCTTCAGGTTCCATCCTTGTTGTAGCGGGGGACAGAATTCCTTTCCTTTTAAGATGATTAATTTCTATTGTGGATATTCTGTGTGTCATGCTTCTTTAGTCACATGCCCATCAGTGGACACTCAGATTGGGCCACCTTTTAGTGGGACCTGTTTGAACTTTGACTCCTTTGGGGATTGTTCGCCCTGATAGAACCACTGACTCATGTAGTAGAGCTGTGTTTAAAATTCTTGATGAGTTGCTGTACTGTTTTCCCAGTGGTCACAGCTTTTTTCATTTTACCAGGAACCCACCAAGATTTCAACTTTTCTACTTGTTTCTGGATTTTTTTTCTCAGTAGCAGCCACCCTGGTTGGTCTAAAACATCATTTATTATGGCTGTGCTTACAGTCCCTAGTGCCTAGTGCTGTCAATATCCTTTCAAGGGCCATGGAGAGGGCTCAACAGGTGTGCACACTTGTAGCAAAGCCTATACACCAGATTTTGATCCCAGGGACCTGCATGGTGGAGGGAAAGAACTGGTTCCTGTATGTTGTTCACTGACATCTACTCATGTGATTTCACATGCATGACCACACACACACACACACACACACACACACACACAGAGTAAATACATAAATGTAAAAATCTTTAAGTCTTCATTTAAAACATTTGCTCCATTTTTAATTGAATTGTTTGGTCTTGTTGATATTGACTGATGGGAATTCACTTCATAGTCTGGGCCTCAGTTTCTTCTCACACACCTAAATAGCAGATATTTTCACCCACTCCCTGGGTTGTCTTGCATGTTGTGGATGACAGTCTTTGAAGTGCCAATGGTTTGAATTTTTGTCTAGCCCAAGTTAGTTTTGCTTTATTGCCATGTTCCTGGTATCATACAACAAACACTTGTAAGGGCTAATTCTAAGGGACCCATGTTCTAATGTCTTTTCAAATGGTGACTCGTTCAGTCCTTACCATGGAGAAATACAAAAGGAGTCCAGGGGACCAGCCTGTCACTAATCAGGGGACTTAGATGGTGTTGGGAACTGGCCTGCATTCACAGTTAGGTCAAGGTGGATTTGTTTGTTGAGTGCTAAATCCCAACACTGCCCAAGGCCCCTCTGTAACTGGTGAACAGATAAAATGATAAAATGAAAGCAAGAATGCTTCATGACAGCGTCCAAATACAAGCAAGCGAATGTCAACAGTCTCTATTGGCCTAGTTTTGATGCCATATTAAAACACTTGAAGCTTGCTTATACAGAAAAGAGGTGCATGTAGCTCATGACTTTGGAAGTCCCTAAATGTAACATCAGCTCTGGCAAGGGCCCCTTGCTGTGTCACCTCAATGGCAGATGCCACTAGAGCGGCAGGAGCATTGTAAGAGTTGCAAAGCACAGGGGAGCAGCCAGACCTCCCATTAGGCCTATATCTTAAAGGTCCCCACCTCTTAAAGCTACCCACTCGCTGACAGCACCAAATACAGGAGTGGACCAGTTCCTCTGAACCTGGAAATCACCTCACATAAACCCTTCCTCACACTTCGATTCAAACACTGGTCACCTCACTGTGTGCCTCTCCCTCACTGGAATAGGTGAATGCATTTTGCTTGGCCACCTGTGTTCCCTCCTGGTAGTTCCTTGCTGGGGCATACTGACACCGTTATGCTGTAAATTTGGATTATGATCCCGGCTTTACAGGTGGCAAACCAGTGACTCAGAGACAGTCTATGACTTCTGTAAGGATGTGTATGTTGCTATTAAGAAAGACAAAACACTGAACCAAAAAGATCAGTCTCCAGGAAAATTGATTAGCATATGCAAATTGAAGCAACAAGTGTAAAGATGATTCTAGAGGTGCTGACTCATGGATGAGAGTACTTACTGACTGAGTATCGGGACTTGACTTGGGTTCCCCCACACCTACAATGATGATGATGATGATGCTTTCATGGCCATATAGGCTAGTAACCCCAGCACTGGGGCTCAGAGTCAGGAGGATGGCTAGGATTTTAATGGTAAGTCACCCTGCAGAAACAAACAAAACACAAACTGCAGACTCAGGGAGAGGTTCTGTCTCAAGGGGATAAGAGAGAAAGTGTTAAAACGGAACACCAAGTATCCTCCTCTCACTCAACACAGGCGTACTGGGTGAGTGCACCAGCACACACACATACACAACCTGCTAAAAAAATTCTATGCAAATCATATGTTCAAAGCTAAGTAAGTTGTCACCATTCCCTACATTCCTTATATGTCTGAGCATCATATCCAAGCACAATGGGGCCAAGGTGGACCAAATGATGCGACTACGGACTTGTGAAAACACAGGGGAAGGGAAGGGGGTGTGAGTGGAGTGAGCAGGTGTAGAGAAAAGGCCCAGCTTTGCACCTTCTAGGGTGAGAAGTCACTAAGCAGCTCATTTTTAAAATATGAAAACCCAAGAAATAGCAGCAGCGCATGCTATTTATAGAACTAGAGATAAATACCAAAATAATCAGCTAAAAAAAGGAGAATGCAGTTGCTGCTGGGCTGGAAGAAACTAGTGGTGATGGAAAGGGCTTGCTATTTTTGAGCCAAATATCGTAGAACTGCCTGATTCCTCAAACTGCACATTTTTCTTGTTTGCGTGGAAAGAAAACATTTTAAAGGAAAACACAGAAATGTGGCATGAAAAATACTCAATGGGATGTTTGGACCCCGGAATTTGGAACCATTTACCATCTCCAATCTATTTTCTTCCAGTACATACGCACTGATTAGGGACGACTTGTTTGAAGTGACACTAGAAACCTCAACCTTTGGCGTCTATGATTTAGAAACCCTGCGAAGGTACTATGGTGTTAACTCTCTACCGCAGTCCATCCCAAACCCCAGACTTAAGAACAGAGAAAATTCCACGACTGTCCTTTGGCTCTGTTACTGAGTCCCATCTAAGTGTGAAGCTTCCCTAGGCCGTGTCCGCCCAGCAAGAGCCATCCCCTTGTCAGAGTGGCGAAACAGTCTTAGAGTCGGCCTCATTCAATTTAGCACCTCATAGCACTCTAATTTGTAATCGTCTCTGGGTGTTTCGTGCGTAGAACTTATTTGTGTCGACATTAAATTGTCACCACTTAAAGACAAGGGTCACTTCTTCAGTCGGCTTGTACCACTTAGTACTTTTCATGGACTAAAACAAGTATATCATCCTTGTTGAGACAGCTTTGAAAGGACAGCATCAAAATGGGGCCAGCAAACGTGGGGTACATCCTCACAAAGGCCTGTTGACTGCAAGTCGCTGTAAGGTTAGATCCAAGGCCACCTGTTGTTGTGGGTGTACCATTCACCTCTTTTTAAAAGAACAGAAAAACAGCCCTCCATCTTCATAGGACCCCCTTCTCCCACCAAAGTCTGCGGGGCTCAGATTCTCTTTGTTTTCACAGGAATACCAGTGACAAAGGGTAATTCGTGATCATCCAAAATTAATTCAACTGAATTATATCTTCAAGCAAAACTACTAAATCCAAACAAGGTCACCTTACAGGTCATACATTTTGTGGAATGGAGGATACAGTTCCACCCACAACAGTATTCAATTTGATGCCTAGCAGTATAGTCCGGTACAGGATGTTCATCCCTGTCTGCTAGCTGACCTTACTATGCTCCCCTATAGTCCCTATTAGATTTCAGCTCTCTGAAGGCAAGAACTGAATCTCCCCAGTGGTCCACTGTATTCTACACGTGTAACCAGAACTGAGCTTGACTGGTTTCATAGGCTCAATAATCAGGTGAATGAACAAATAAGTCACACATAAAATCAGAGGATGAAGTAATATACAGAAGTAGTTTTAATGTCCAAAGAATGGTTAAAAAATGTGGGTGCAGACCCTGGCTCTTGGTTGGTCCCTAGTCTGTAGAAAGAGAGGGAAAGAATAAAGAAGGCTTCTCTAGATGATGTGTAGTGATAGGGGAGCACAGGCCTGCTTTTCGTCCTGCCCGGCTCCCACAGGG
>LOJH01011948.1:0-21192 GCA_001685095.1 Ellobius talpinus
GAAGAAAGGAAGAAAGGAAGAAAGGAAGAAAGGAAGAAAGGAAGAAAGGAAGAAGCTTAAGCAATAAGAAACGCAGGCAGGAAGCTGTTGGAGAGTCCTATCACCTCAGAGAAGTGCACACAGCTGTCAATCAGATGAGGCAGGGCTCAGGACAGGAAACATAACCATGGGTAGAGAAGAAGACAGGGTAGGGGTCATGCTCTGAGGCATTTAATTCGGCCAAACACTTCTTGTGTTGAGGGCAGATGTTGAGGACCATAGGCAGAAGACTCCCGTGATCAGTTTAGAGCCCCACAGGGGCCATTCTGCTTGGTGTGAAGAAGATAGGAGACAGCGAGTTAAATCTCTGGGATTCCAGAGCCAGAGTGACATGTATCAGACAAAAATCATTTTCCACCAGGGAACATGGGACATGATGGGGTTAACCCCAGGTCCCAGTGTGGCTATGACAGCAGCAGGTCCTGGAAGGGGTTCATCACACAGGCCTTGTGAGGTAAGATAGGAGCTTAGATTTTTATTGCAACAGAAGCCTCAGGTCTCCTGGGGTTTTCAGGAAGGAAGTGGCATCCAATTTGTGTTTCAGGGTGATACAATTTATTTGAGCAAGTCAACAATAGCGTTCAAATTGCTATGAAATAGAAATTAATTCAAAAATGCATTCTTTTATTGAAAACCCACTGCCTGCGAGAGTGGAGAAACATCTTTGCCTCCCCAGAGCTCAGCCAAGAAGGCTGTCTTTTATTGCAAGCCCCGCGGGGGAGGGCCAGGGAGTGTTTTATGTGTTGCCTGGTCCTCTGCAGCTAGCATGGCTGGATCTCTAGACCAAAAAAAAATTTTTTTTTCTTTGAGAACTCCAGAGTTTCACTTTGGTGTGCAGGGTTGGGCAGAGCTGTTCAATGTTGATTCCTTTGATTGCAATGCCTTTGAAGATCTTGAGATAGAGAAGGCTTATCACTCCTCACAGTGAGGTGGGAGGCACCAAGAGGCCATTTCCATATTCTTTTGGTTTCTTCTGAAGATGCAGATGTCGGCTGTAACCACCTCCTTTCTGCCAAGTGCGTCTCTCTCAGCATGTTAGAAAGACTCCAGAAAAGACTTAAAACCGGAGTGGGTGTCTCGGGGGGGTGCGTTCCGCCTCTTGCTAACGGAGCCAGGTAGAGCCTCTTTCAGAGGTGAAGACCTGGTATTCGAAAGCCGGAATCAGACAAAAGTAAACTGGACTGGGTGAGGCTTGTCTGACGATGCTGGTCAGGCTGACTACAGGTTGCCATGGAGTAGACCAGTATAGGGGTGCCTGAGACAGAACACCAAATGGCAGGCTGAAGAGGCTGTCTATGAGGTGATGAGCATTCCACACTGCACTGCCCATGCCCTCCTTCTCTCTCTCCTGTTAGTGCAGAGCCTAACTGTGACCTCCACTGGGGTCTCAGTCACTCCTGCTCAGTGTTTTCTTCTGTATCACCTGAGGCTGGGGCTGTTGGTCAGGCTTTTGGGGGGTTCCAGATAGAAGGAACTGTATTGCTAGAACGAATGTTTGTGCAAGGAAATAGGTTTGGGAAGATGTCTTTCCCATGTTTGTTGAACCCACGAGTCAGGCCAGAAAAAGTATCACATCGGTTAGCAGTTTCCTCCCTGACCCACATCCTACTCAGCTTCCTGTTTCCAGGAAAGCTCTTATCTCTAGGAAGCTTCCTCAGTGGGTAGCAAGGTGAGGAAAGAAGTATTTGGGAACAGCAGGCAGTGTGAATGGCATCATTTGGTAGTAAACTGGGGCAGACTAGGTTCTGGGGAAGTCAAAGAAGGGGAAAGGACCATTGTCCTGTTTTGAATGTGGACTGAGTCTATGCAGAGAGATGACCCCTGTGACCATCATCCACCCTAACCAGTTGCTGGGCTCTTCCTGCACACCTTCACCTCTCTGGCTCTGACCTTCATCTACCTCATTAGAGGTGAGCTGGGTGGGGAGGATGCATAGAGATGGCATCTTTGGGAGCACAGACCTTCTAGAATCTGCACACACCATCTCATCACCCATAGACCCTTTCTCTGGGTTGGGCTCCATCCCTGATTTCCTCTTTCAGTTCAATGGACTGAAACAGAAGGGAAGATGCTCCTGTGGGCCTCTTGGGGAGATGGAGGGCGAGAAGAGCTGGAGGAACAAATAAGGACCATCCTGTGGTTCTTCCTTCTGAGGACCAGGGGTAGTTATGGCTAAATCAGGTTCTCTGACACTGCCCTTCCAGTGTGGGAACACCCAGGATCTCCCCAAACCATGGAGTCTCTCAAATGTTTTCTCAGTATAAAGGGCATTGTCCTAGTGTGTGGCTCTGCTGGGGGCTGGGCATATACTAACATATATGCCGTTTAGTTCTAAAGCCACATCTACTTAGAACCATCTTAAAGCAGTCACCTGGAACAAGGTGAGCCTCAGATAGAAACCTCCCAAGGGGCATCTGGTCACCAGAGATCCACGGACAACTACGTGGAATGTGACCGCTCAGGGCTAGCAGCAACTCGTGTTCTACCCAGGGTTGACCGTAAGCTACCGCTTACCCAGGAAGTAGGGCACAGGACATCAGATGCAGGTGCCTAGGAGGCTGAGTTCCTGCTCTAGTGAAGTTGGGAGGGGTTAAGGGAGAGACTGGGATGAATGTGACCAAAATAATTTATAAGAATTGTTTATAATTAAAGAAATGAATAAAATTTAAGAAGAAGATTATAAAGGAAAATGATATGAACAGCAAACAATAACAGGGCCTGGAGCACTTTAACTGCTCAGGCATGCTCAGTGCGCTCCCAACCAGAGCTTCAGTGCTAAGCGCTCCATCAGGCCATCTCCTAGATGGGAGAAATCTGAGGGTGAGCAAAGTGTTAGCGTTGCCCCTTCCCTAACCTTAGAGCCTGAAGGGAGAGCTCATTTTTGTCTGCTTTTCATGTGGAGAAGCTGAGGTTTCAGGATCTGTCATGAAGGTGGTTATGAAGCAAGCGGGGGAAGACCCAAAGGACAAACCCACAGAGCCTACTCCTCACATACTCCATCTGTCGTTCAGCCCTGAAAGATGGGCTGCTCTCTGTAGACTTGTATTCTCCGCTGGGAGCAATGCCAGTCTGCAAAGGGACAGTAAGTGACCTCTGGATTTCTACTGGCCAGTGTGTAGGAATCACAGATGTTTTTGATGTTCAGTGGATGAATGTCTGAGATGTTTCTAAACATCCTACCATACACAGGATAGCCCTCACCTTAAGGAAACATCGAGCCTTAGGAAGCTATAGTACTTATGATCCTGGTGTAAACAGGAATAAAAGCCGCCAGTGAACACTCAAAGTCATCTTGTATGTGCACACGCCATCTAACCATGTCATGTTTCCTCTGACTGACTGTTACTCTAATCCCAGGCTCCCCTACATTCAGAGATGAGCCCATGATAGTATGGCCCAAGTAGCATTCACCAATGCCCGTTTTCTATTCTGCAAGGTGATTTTTTTTTAAATTTTCCCTATTACAGAAGATAGATTCTTTTTCCTCACTCCTGAGGGAAAACTAATTCTAGCAAAGGCCACTTATCTTTGGTACCTGGGACCTAGAAAATTTACTATTAGTTTATTGAAAATTATGTAGATATTATTCAGAAACACAATTTGCAGCTATATGGCACACTTATGCAGATTATATTTTAAGTGTTAATGCATGTACTGAGGATATATGTTTGAATGTGCCTTGCCCAGAGATACTTTTTACTTTTTAATAGCTTGCTGCCTTTGAGATCTTCAACCCGGCCTTTTGTGAAATACAAAGAGGAAGCTATCTCCAAATGGATATTGTCTGATGAGTCATGAGTTGTTACCATTCAACTGCAGCTCAATCTCCTGATGCTTTACATAGGTTTTGTGATAAGTTCAGAAATAATTTGCACTTAAATGCATTTCCGATATTTAACGTGTGATTTCAGACGTGCTTGTTTTGAGCTTTGTAGACGTGAGCGCCAGTCTCTGAAGTAGATGGACACTCACTTCCCTGATTACATGAAGGACTCGAGTGTTAATATAGAACAGCTTTGCCAAGCTGTTTGTCCAAACCAGAGAGCTGAGCAATGCTGAGAGTGGTCCCCAGCACACACACACGAGAACACACTCACACATACTCATATATACACACCTATGTACACATGAGAATTCCCTGATGGTTTTGAAATATTCAGGATTCATTTAAAACTCTAATAGTTTCTTTAGAACTCACAATGCAATCTAACAGTCAGGATTGCAGTGGTTGTGAGTACTTACTGTTCCTCTAGAGGACCTGGGTTTACTCCTCAGCATACGCATGGCAGCTCACGACCACCTCTACCTCCAGTTCCAGGGATCTGACCCTCTTTCTGGCTTCTGAGAGTTTCTGCATCCATGTAGTGCCCATGAATTCACATGAAAAGAACAAATAAACCACAAAATATAGTTCAGAGACTTGTAGCTGAGAGCCTTGTTTAAGTGCAAATATTTCACACCTTAAAAAATAGAAAAAAAAATAATAGCTGGCTGTGGTGGCACACACATGAATCCCAGCACTCAAAGAGAGAGAAGCATGTGGATCTGAGTTTCAGGACAGCCTGGTCTCCATAGTGAGTTTCAGGACAGCCTGGTCTACATGGTGAGTTTCAGGGCTGCCAGGGCTATGGAGAGAGACTTTGTCTCAAAGGAAAGAAAAAAGAGAGAGAAAAGTAACCCATGCCTGGGACTGGGGAGATGTGTTGCACGGTGCGTGCATAGTACTGGCCAAGGAGCTCAGCCAATGTAAACGTTATATGTACCTTTTGATACTAACAAATTAGCTGTTATCCACTGACACTTTAGCAAGAGCTCAGGCAAATGGAGTGACTGCTCAGCCTCACAGGAGGGCAGAGGAGTACGACACGGTCCCAGGGGCTCCTATGCCACTACCCATTGCTCACTAAGGCTAGTCTTCCTCCCCTTGGGTCCCAGTTACCAAGACCATGTCTACCTTACAGGGGTGTGAGCAGAAGAATACCCCAGACTTTGCGTGTAAAAGTTTGGGCTGCTCAACTCTTCTCTGAGATGACTCTTCTTGACATGAGACCTAGAAAACACCCATGATCGTGTGTTGGGGGGTTTTCTCTCCATCCTCAGTTGATTCTAGGTCAGATCCAGGTTAGACTGGCTGAGGAGGTCCTCTGTGTTTGTTATCTCACACTCTTGAAGGCTCTGGTCTTTTGGACAGCAGCTTATTCAAATAGTCTCTGTGTGCATGTGTTTGTGTGTACATGTGTGCATGCATTGTGTGCATGTGTGTGTACACATGTGGGTGTGTGCATATGTGTGCACGATGGTGTAGGCATGTATATTTGTGTGTGTATATTTGTGTGTGTGCATGTATGTTGTGTGTGCATGTATGTTTGTGTATATGTATGTTTGTGTATGTGCATGTATGTTGTTTGTGTATGTATGTTTGTGTGAAAGCCTTAAGCGTCCTTTCACAGTACTGGTCTTCTCATTCCATGATTCTACTGGGCAGCATGTGTTCACCTCCAGAGGAAACAAGCTTAGCTAAATGATACAGATCACGACCACATCTGACTACCTTGGCTGAGAACTCTAGCACCACACAGAAAAGGCTCTGATTATATGCCGCTGTGGACAGGAAGCCCGCATGGCCACAGCTTGGTCACGGAGAGCTGGTTCTGGTGTGCTAGAGACTGGAGGTCCTTTTCTGCTCTGTTGTAGTTTTGACTGACACAGGCATCCTATTCTGACCTGAGCTGACAGCGGAGTTTGTGTTTAGAGTGAATCGTGGATTCTAAGTTGAGAGATGGCCAGTCACTGCCAAGTGCCCTCATTAGCAACCCAGTGACACGCTCCAGAAAAGCCATCCAAGCCACGACCCAATGATGGGTGGGCCCCATGCGTCACCTCCCACTCCCCACACAACTCCCTTGTCATCTCGCCATGAAACAGCCCAGCCCATGCTCTTAAGAGAAATAAAGGAAGGCTTCAGTAACTGGGGACCTGCAGGCACTCGGGTGTAAGTTATCGCTTCAGGGGGATGGGGGAGCAGTGACTTAGTAACTCAAGTTAGAAATAAAAAAGATGAATGAGAAGAGGAGATGAAGTTAGTGAGCCACCGGCTGGGTACTTTGTCATGGCTGTGTGAGGGGAAAGGAGAAAGCCCCTTCCAAACAGAGATTAGACACCCAAAGACACTAATAATTCAGTCCCCCGGAAGAGCCACTTGTCTCAGGCCTTGCTTCCCACCCACCAAGCTGAGAACCCCATGCTGGCTTATGCTCTCTAGCTGCATAACAGGGAGGCTTTCTCTGTGGTGCTTGCATTTCCAGCCAAGAAGACAGACTGGCGTGGCAACTGGTCTGCTTCCTCTGATGGAGCGTGTTTATTCACAAAGGGCAAGTCTGTTTTCCGCCTCCTGCCACCCATTTATCCACACACTGGCTAGTTCAATGGTTGCTTAGGCAGGGCAAACTAGCCCAAGTCAGTTGCGAAGTTCATGGCCACCTTCAGGAGTTAGATCAGCGGATGGGAAGGGTCCCCACAAACTGGCAGCACTTATGTCTGGGGGACAGCTTTGTAAGCAACTCCAGAAAGTTGTCGCTTTAGAGGACCACCTTCCTGCAAACTGAGGATGCTTCTAGACCTAGCAGGAAAGAGAAGCCTAGCCTTGCTGGTGTCTGCCTCTAAAGGCTAAGACCTCATTTTACCCACCCTCCTTTCCCTATATGCTCCTCCTCTGTTCTGCCTCGAAGGGAGGCATCCTGTAATGCTGTTGATGATCGCAAACAAACATTATGAGCTAAGAGCTACCAAGACTGCTGTTCTCCTTCTTGACAGAACTCAATGAGGTGGATGCTACAGTTGCCTCCAGTTGACAATTGTGAATACTGTGGCATCTGGGAGGTTAGCTAGCTCTCACCACACTGGATAGAAAGTAACTAATAGAGTCAAGACCCTGATAGTTCATCTCCAGAGTTGGCTGCCAAGCACCGTGTCTGCAAAGGGTGCCTCATACCAGTTGTGCAAGGCTCAGTGCTTCCCCAACTGTCCCCGCCTATAGCTAAGACTCCACCTGTGTCCAGGGCTGGGGGTGCAGTTAGCAATCTGGATTCCACTGTACTTCAGAGGGACAAAGTAGGGTTGCTGCGAAAACCCTACTTTGTTGCAGCAACCTCTTCCCCATGCACCCACAGAGTTTGCATTTCAGACCCCACAGTGATTCCAGAAGCCCCAGACAGTGCCCAGCCATAGAAGCGCTATACTGCCTTCCTGTGTGTGCACATCCATGGTAGGTTGCACTTAGCAATTAGCTGCAATAGCTGATAATAAAATAGAACAGTTGTACAGCAGGCTATGGTAGCTTGTGTGAGCCATCTCTTCTCTTTCCCATTATCTCACCACACTCTAGCCGCCTCCTCAGCCCCCACATTTGCCACTTTTGTACTCCAGAGCTATTAGTAAATAAGAGTTACTTGAACCCCACAATTGGCAGTGCGCTATAGTAGATCAGAGAACTGAGTTATCTGAATGACTAGTGGGCGACATATACAGTGTGGAAACACTGGACAGAGGCACAATCCACGTCCTAAGAGAAAGAGCTGGATAGCATGGGTAACTTAAAACTTCCTGTTTATTTCTAGAATCTCCACTTAACTCTTCCCGGCTGAGTTTGGCTGTGGAAAGAAAGCAAAGCAGAAACGGGATGAGGGGTGTTAGAAGTTGACAGTTAGACTGGGACTCAAGGCGGGGCAATACGGCATTGTTTTAAGTTAAAATTATGACCCATTAGTCATAGAGTCTGTGTGTGTGAAATTCTAAGGACTGGAATGAGCAACCTGCCCCACAAGCTGCACATCCAAGACTGAGGGCTTAGCCTTTCTGAGCAATAACCCCATTGCCAATAAATTCTCCTACATTGGCTATGAAGGCTTCTTCCACGTGGGTCCGTCAGCTTGGCAGGAAAGGCTTTCTTGGGATCATGCAATTGCAGCCTCTAGACGTGGAACATTCTAGAGTCTGTCCATACTCTGCCTCTCAAATTAGAAACATATGCATGTACCGTTGTACCGTGCTTCCTGCTCAGCGAGGATGTGTCAGTGACTCTATTCTCCGCGTTCATTTGTTTGTGATTGCCCTGCTTTCTGTCTGCATTTTGTCTTGGCTTTGCCTTGAATGATAATGTTTATTTTAGATTTGTGAACTCCGCGCAGGCCGAGGCTGCACGCGTTAGAAGGGCTTTACTGTGTTGGCAGAGTACTTCATAAATAAAGGACAAACACCTAAAGAGTGGCTAGTGTGGGGTGCAGCAGTGTATACAGCCCCTGGCAAGCACTTGGGAGTATGGCAACGAGGGCTTTGCTCCCCCAGTGTCATGTCAACAGTATCCGTGATTTATTACAGTGGAAGAGCACCGAGTAGAGTAAGCACAGAAGAAGGTACACAGGATTGTCCTGGGGAACCATAGAGAGCTTCCCAAGCTCTTTTCCTACAGCCACACAGGTCACACTGACTGCCCCAAGCAGCAAGAGCAACAGCATATGGAAAGTGTCCTCTCTTAGGAAAGGTCACTAGGGTCTCGCTGGGGACTGGACCCAAGGGTACCCTGATGCACGCCCAAAATCCCCCCTCCTGGGAGGAAAGAATAGGCTGTATTTGTTTACCCAGTTCAGACAGAATGAGCCACTCTGATCCGATGGGAAGGGCCCACCCAAAGCACAACCTCACGTGAGCCCGTCTGGCCAGCCTGGCGAGCAGCCCTGTCTAGGGACCGCGGCCTCGGGCGAGCCAAATATTGTTTTATTGTGCATCACTGAAAAAAATAACAGCAGATGGTCTGTGATCAAGAGAGTTTGGGATACCGGGAGGTGGTGGCACACACCTTTAATCCTGGCACTTGGGAGGCAGAGGCAGGTGGATCTCTGTGAGTTCAAGGCCAGCCTGGTCTACACAGCAAGTCCAGGACAGGCTTCAAAGCTACAGAGATATCTCTTGAAAAACCAAGAAAAAAAAGAAAGTGTTTGGGAAAGCTCAGATTATCAAAGTGAAGTTGATGACTTTACTTTGAACCTTATAAGGTGTCCGACACTTATCTCTGTCCCACCGACCATCTTACACCTTTACTATCTAGGGAAAGACCTAGAGGTTATTTGCTCATAAAAAAATGGCGTCAATGCTGCTCAGTTTAAGATCAGATACCAGAGGAATTCTAGCAGGAGGAACACATCTAAATTTTATGAATTACCTTTTGATGTTTGTGAGCATGTGTGTGAGTGTGTGTGTATGTGTGTGTGATGTGCTGATGCATACATGCATTTGTTCATGCCTGTGTGCATGCATACAAAGGCTGGAGGAGCTCTCCTTTATTAGTCTTTACTGTTTTGGGAGACAGGGCCTCTTCCTGAACCTGAAGCTTGCTGTGGGAGCTAGGCTGGCTACCCAGGGAAGTCCTGTGACCTGTCTGTCTTTGCTTTCCAGAGCTAGGGCTACAGGTATACCCAAACAAGCCCAGGTTTTTCTGTCTGTTGGTTGGTTTATGTGAGAGTTGGGGATTCAAACTCAAGCCCTCAAGTTTGCACAATAAGTGCGCTTAACCACTAAGTCAGTGGTTCTCAACCTTCCTGATGCTGGGACCCTTTAGTACTGTTCCTCACATTGCATTGACGCCCCAACCATACAATTATCTCATTGCTACTTCATAACTATGATTTTGCTACTATTATGAATCTTAATGTAAATATCTGATCTGCAAGATACCTGGTATACAACCCCAAAGGGATCACAGGGTGAAAACCAATGCACTAGGCCATCTCCTCAGACTCCTGAATTCTCTTCCATGCACCCTGCCTCGACGCTAAGAAAGCCACACATTTTAAGTACTACTCCAGACTTTACCCAAACACACTAAGGAAATCTAAGCGGAGCCTGAGCAGGTCTCTGTAATATAAAACCCATGGTATCCATTTAGTCTTATAGACCCATGATATCCATTTAATCGTACAGTCATTAGATGTGGACTTTGCAGATCTGTAATCATGAGGTCATCTGCTAACTAAATAATTAGATTTTTCATTTGAAATGTAAATTTGAATTGTTTTCCCACACTGGGGCACTAACTGGGGCTAAACCCCCCAGCTCCAAAATGAAGTCTAGGCGTGTGCATAATATGTATTCAGCATATTAATAACCTAATCTGATTCTCATTTCTTGTGTCACCAGGAAGTTCTTTGTTCCAACCACAATTCGTTGTCACTTATCGCTACAGTCAAGATTGTACAGCAGGCTGCCTTTTAATGATGCCATGGGACCAGCAACTCCTCCTTCCCTGGCTGCCCTGGTTTTGAAATCACTCCTAAAACTGGAAGCCAATTTCCATGGTTCCAGAGGTGGGGCTTTAAAAATTCACCCGTGGCAAACTCTTGAGTGAAAACCCATGAAAATTGTGATAATTTTTATTCCTGGATCATTATTCTCTTCCCCCACCTTAGAGGAGGGAAGGTGTCTTGTGTTTTTGTCCCTGGCTTTATCTCCATCTGCATTTGCAAACAGTGGGCCCTGAATCTTATCCCCAGCAGCAGCCCTCTTCTGGTTTTCTGCCTTGCTGACTTCTGGACTGCCTGGGACTTCAGTTCCTTAATCCTGCCTTGGCTGGGGATCCATCCTCCACCTCTACACTTCTCCGAGACTCCTGCAGCTCCAGCATTTTCATCCATAGTGCATGCGTGCGTGCACGCGCACACACATGTATGATGTGTTACATGTTACATGTTCATGTGGGTATGTGCAGACTACACATCAGTATCAGTGACTTCTTCGAGCTCTCTCCACCTTATGTTTTGAGATAGGGTCTCTCACTGAACCTGAAGCTTATCAACTCAGCTAAGGCTAGCTGGACAGAGTTCCCAGCATAAATACTCCACCACCTCCCCAGCACTGGCATTATACACGTATGCCACTATAATCAGCTTTGATGTGGGTACTGAGGGTCCAGACACAGCCTCACGCTTGTGTGGCAATCACTGTAGCAACTTAGCCATTCCCTGAGGACCTCGCATTAGCTTTTAGAAGCAATCTCCAGTTCCCACCCATCTGAGCTCTGAGACAATCCTTCCTGTGTCCATCAGCGGCACTGCTTTCTTAATGCTGTCACTCTGCTTGCCCAGAGCAGGGGACACTTTCCTCCGTTTCATCCCCTCTGCCCCTGTGTTGCTGCCAGAGGAACTAATACTTAATCCTTGCTGGCACCAGCGCTTCCCTGTTGATGTCAGCACGAGTCCAGATGGAACCTCCCCTCTGCTTCCTGTTTCAATTCTTCCCTGTCTGCTTCAGTCCTTCCAGACCTCCCCTGTCCTTGCCTCGCCCACCATCATTCTGCCTCCGATATTCATGGAACAGATTCAGAAGGGAGCAATGTGCCTGAGGCTGTGTGTTAGAGGCAGCTCATGCCGGCACTCTGGAGATGATGCTGCCATCTCCTTTCACATCTGGGTTCATCTTTGTAACTACACCAGTATGCCTGACACCGCTGAACTGGGAAAACACTGTGAACTGAGGCTGTTTTACAATTCAGAGCCAGTAGCTAAGCATTTCACAGCATGCCAGGGCCTCCGGCCCTGTATACCCAGTACACAGGATGATTAGTATTGATGTCACTTCCTTTTCTTTGAGAAGCAGCTTAGAGGTGGATGGGGTTTATTTGGGTTCACAGTCCCAGAGGGATAGCATCCATCATGGTAGAGAAGACATGGCAGCAGGACCGGAAAGCCTAGCTGCTCACATTATCGTTTATGTATGTGAAACAGAGAGACAGACCAGGAAAGAAACTGAAGCTATCAACCCTCAAAGACCACCCCCAGTGACACACTTCCTTCAGCTGGGGTCTACCTCCTAAAGGTTTTGTCATTCCCCTTACAGTGCCACCATCTGGGAACCAAGTGTTCAAATACACAAGTCTGTGGGGGACATTTCTCTTTGAAACCACACCATGATCTGCTTGAGGGCATTCTTATGATAGGGACGCCACCACTGTATCTGTTTGTCAGGTGAAGCATGTGGAGTCTCCGGGGTCCATTAAACCAGCCCAAGGCAAAGCAGAGACTCTGTACCACGCATATCAGTTAGATCTGCAGTGAGATACTTTTCCTAGGCAGGAATCTCTCTGTCCCTAACTGATGCTCATCCCTCCTAAGACAATATTAGAGGAAACTGTAATGGGTTTGGCTCTACACAGTTTTCCTTCTTTAGATAGATGGGATTGGAATCAAAGACCGTTCCAATAAAGACTGGGCGAGACAGGTCCACATTCCTATTTGAATGACACCTTCCCAGTACCAAACATGCACCTGATGACTGCATACCATCTGAGATCCACCTTCCTTCTATGGACATCTGGTTGACCACTGCCCCAACACTGCCCTACTAGTGGTCAGTCATTGTTGTTTCTTTGTGAGAGTGAGGAGATAAGAGACATTAGATCCCAAACTAACTTGAGTTACCAAAGGCCATCAGAAGCCAACCTTCTTGTCACATGACCACACCCACAGATGTTACAGCGATAGGAACCGTCAATTCTCACATGTCTTAGATGAGATGATTTTGATCTAGGTTTTACTTCTCACGAAGCTGAAGAAATGTTGACTGCTGCGTCACCACCTAAATTTTGGGTTTCACTCAGTAAGTGCTCAAAAAGTCACTTTGCCTTCTTGTTCCTTTTCTTCCACTGAGCTTTTTCAACATTCCAACACCATCTGACGCATACCAAGTGCCACTCTGAGTGTGAAGGAAGAAGGGATGAAGCTAGGTGATGTCTCCCTTTTCTGGTTGTATTTTACTTGGAGAAGATACAGGATAAAGATGGTGTTAAAGAAAACCAGAATTGTGCGGCTGGGGGATTGGCACCAGGAAGAAAGCCAAAGGCAACTCTATGAGAAACCAGAGGGTAGCTGTTCAGCTTCAACAGGGCTGCCTGTGGGCACATGGGAAATCCCAGTATCCATCAGGAACCAGTGGTGCTGCGATCTTTGGGGAGCTGTGACCAATGGAGGAATGTCTCGAGACCCCAGCAACCTGAGAGTCATCAACAATTGGAAAACAGGGAACTGGGGAGATGGCCAAATGGTTAAGAGCTCTTTCTGTACCCACACTGGGTAGCTCACACCATAACTGTAGCATCAGGGAATCCCATGCCTTCTTCTGGCCTCTGTGGGGACCTGCGCACATGTGGTACACATAAACTCACACAGGCACACAATACACATAAGTGAAAATTAAAATAATATTTTTTTAAAAGTAAATGGAAAGCTGGCTGCAGAGGAGTATGGGATTCAAGAGGAGGGTCAGACCCTGATGAGGTGAGTCACGAGGTTCTGCGTTGGGTCTTATTCTAAGTACACAAAGCAGCCACTGAGGGACCCCAAGCAGGAGAGATGTCCTCTACGTCTATCTGCAGTCACAGGTCTATTTATAGAATAGCAGTCTGAGCTGTCTTTGAGTGACATGGAGCTGACTTAAGTTCTTTGTGGAGAAACCAGCAGCATTGTTATGCGATGTGTGATAATCAGGATCCCAAAGGGAGTCCTACAGCTGGTGCATCGGAGTACATGGACACACTCATGATCTCTATGGAAGGAGAGATGTCTAAAGTGCGGGTTCCCCTCTGTGTGCTATTGTACACGCGCTTTTCCCACCCCTCGCTCCCGGAGCCAATCACCCTCTAGATATTCAGCCAGCCTCTACTGATCTTTGAAGAGATAAGAATAACTCTGCATCACAGAGGTGCTGGGGTGGCAGAACTGTTCAGTCTTGAGTAAATCCCAGTTGTGGTACAGTTATGGTTGGGCAGGATGCTGCCACTGGGGACAACTGCATTAAGAGTGTATAAGATCTCTCTGTGACATTTTTTAAAATTGCACATAACTCTACAATTATCTCAAAATAGAAAGCTTAATGAAAAAATAATAGCGCTATTCATTTGAGTGTTTTATTAGGCACCAGGCACCATGTTGAGTATTCCTTATGAGTTACCTCATTGCATTCTCACAAGGAACTCGAGTCTAGTATCACCCCCATTTTGCAGAGGAGGAAACTGAGGCTTAGAGGTTGACTATTTGCCTAGTCACCCAGCTGGCAAGTGATGGCACCAGAGTTGGTTCTAGAAGATCCATCTCCAAAGCTGATGTTTTCTGCCACATCCTGTGGGGCTTGGTCTCTGTTGTCTTTACCGGGCTTGATCTAGCCAGAGGATATCTGTATCCTGATCTTAAGGAGGAGAGAGAAATTGGGAAGAGATAAGCTGCCTGCCTCTTCTGGGGTAGCTGTCTGTGGTGATGGTCTAAGATCCAGTGGATTGGATAGACCTCCAGGCCCTACAGACTGGACTGGAGACTGAGAGACAGCTTAGATTTTGTTGCTACAACCGAGACACCTAAAACAGACACCAACAACTTAGGGAAGAGGGAGTTTGTTCTGGCTCACAGTTCTGGCTCCATCACGACAGAGAAGGCATGATGCCTAGAGCTAAGCTCCACACAGGTCGCAAAACTCTTCACATCTCTTCGGATTGGATGAAGAGATGGGGGGGGTCAGTGAAAGGAAAGAGAGTATAAACTTGGATGGGAAGCTATGAATGGCTCACCCACACTAAACTTCCTTCCTTTACTAAAACTCCTACCTCCTATAAAGGTTCCACATGCCCTCTTCAGATAACACTGCTAGCTGGGAACCAAGTGCTCACATGTGAACCTGTGGAGACAATTCACATTCAAACCATAATGCTAGACCTTGCCTTCTGCCTCAAGAACCACAGCCTAATGGTGGTTGTCAAGGACCATGTGTCTTCCATGCAAGCTGTGTTTGTTCTGGCAGAACCAAGCTGCTCCCAAAGTCACCCAGTGAGGACAGCAAGATCAAGTCCACATAGAGACAAAGGACATTCTCTGCTTTTCCAAGCTTAAGTTTTAAGATTTTTTTTACTTTGTAGTTCCCAGGGTAGGTGTTGGGGACATTTTCTAATCCCTACCAATGACAGAAGTATCCCATGTCCTCCAATCCCTTGGGAGCCCTGAAGTTTTAAGCTCCAACATTATCCCAGCTTTGACATCTTTAAGCTGTGGCACTAACCACTCTGAGGAAACTCCCCATCCCCCGTACATTTATCTCAGGGTTTGAGTGGCATTTTTAAAATTTGAAGAGAAAGTTTTTAATTTCTCCTGATGTATTTGGTGCATCTTTAGGCAAGAATTTATTAGGATATTACGGTTAATATAATCATAGCCATAACTCCCTAATGAATGCAAATGGGAAGAATAAGATTTTATTAAGCAAGGACAATCGTCTTAAAACCGTTATAGCCTTGTGCTTACAGAAACACTTTGGAAATACACCTGTTTCTAAAGTGAGTCCTGTCATCTTCTCTGGTGCCGAGGACAGTGGGGACACAGGCTGAGCCAAGTCACGCCTGGCTGAGTGGGGATAGTGAGGCCTTCCAACCTGGAGTGGATGTGATTGGCCCATTCAGAGACACCTAGAAATGTCTGAAGACATATGGATTATCATTGCTAGGAAGGGGAGCTACTTCTGATATGCCAGAAGTCTGCTAAGGCAGTGGGAGCCGTCAGAGCCCTTCACCCCCACACAGTAAAGAATTACCTAGGCAGATGCCAATGCGGTCAAAGGTCAGGATATGAGGCAGTGGGACCCAGAATCCAAGCATCCTATTTGAAACCCCCCTCTGTCCTTTTGTAGTAGACAGTAGCTTTCTAAACTCCCTTGTTTGTATTCTAAAGTCGGTCCCCTAATGTAACACCCACGTGATCCCGGGTGATGAAGTAATGCATTCCAGGGAGTACTCAGCACAGCACCTTGTGCAGAGAGAGTACTCAGCCAGAGGTGGAAAGTCTCTCACTAAGGCTTGCTCCCAGGCCTCCAGCCAAACAACTAGCAAAACCTTCAAATCAAGATTACGATAACTTTGAAAAGTTGTCCTCTTAGATGTCAAAATCTCTTGCATTGTAGGTGTTCTCTCTATCATGGCCTTGTATGGTTTGGTGCTATTCAGAGAGCAAGGCCATGCTATCTGCTTCTTCTGGGATAAGGTGCCAGATACCCAGGGAGGGTTATGCCATTCTGTGAGTCTGGCACATGAGAGCTTAGAGCTCGCTTGGGTGGGATTTAGAAGGTGGCCTTGTCTACCTGAGTTCTTTCCCAATAGTCATCTCGATCAAACCACTTCCACTGGAAGAAGCAGTGGCCATGCTCTGGGCACGGCGTGTGCTCTGCCGGAAGCCATCTGAGATCATGCAGCCAGGATGAGCTGAGGGAGCTGATGTGGCAAATGTTATGATCGGTAATCATAACATCCAACCCTGGGTCAATGTTGAATGGAGAGGCTGTGCCCTGAGGCCATGTAAGTGCCCCAGGGATCTGATTACATTTCTGAGTGACAGGGGACAGGTCCTGGGTTCACTTGACCCAAAGTTGAGGCAGGAGAGGGAAAACTCAGGCATGTGGGAATATGGTGACCCCTGATCAGACTGAAGGCTTACCTGCAGCCCCCTGTGTTTATTAGGAGGCATTGTGACTGTCGGGATGCCACCGCTCCTTTGGATCTCAGCCTCCTAGTCTAAGGACTATGCCACCATGTTCTGCAATGCCTGAGCGTGTACACAGCTCACTGTCTGGCCCCTGGTCATCAGCAGCTCCTTGCAGTGGGCTGGAAGGTGCACAGTGCCAGTCTCCTGGAAGATAATGCACAGATGCTTTTGGACCTCAGAACCGGTAACCTCTTTGAGGTAGCAGAGATTCTCCCTCATTCCCACCACCAGGAGCAGTCTGAGTTTCTTACCATGTTCTCTTCGCTCTGGCTAACAGGACAAGCAAGGTCAAACGCATAGTTCTCTACATCTTTGTGGCAGGCTAGTGCTCTCATCTTCTCCTGCTTTCTGTTTCCTTTGATCCTTCTTTTCATCCCCCCATAATTATACATCAGCGTGCTTAGTTGTGCAAGCCACCTTGAATCCGGTGTAGGTTGACGTAGGTATAAATAAACCTTTAAAAATCCCGAACCTTCAGTCTGCTCAATAATTCTCCCAGATTTTTGCTTATATGGTGTTTCCTCAACTTGAGCTTCATCCAACTCCTTTTGGCTGATGGTAACAATGATAGTAACTGATTCCTCCACCAAGTCTAAGAGGCTCAATTAAATTCCTTGTAAAAATGTCCCTCATAGGGGAAATGTCAGGCAAGATGCTCAGCTTCATCTGAACGAAAACAAGAGGCAGGCTCTTTTTTGGGGGGCTGCAGTTGATCAAAGTATTCCTCACGCTGCTCGTAGCTGCACTGCCCAAGGTGTCTGTGACAGATGGCTCATGCAGGCAGGAGGATACACACAGCCTCTCTTTTTGTTTCAATAAAAGAACACATCCCTGTTTGTAAAGGAAATTGACAATGAGAAAGATGGAGGATTCATCCCTCCAAGCTAATTGTACCAAGTCCGGGCATGTCACAACCTTCTCAGCAAGGCTGTACGGCCATCACAGAGGGTTTTGCAGTTAAGAGAGGTGGAAAGATGGCCCCTATGCTGCCAGGCTCCCTGACCCTTCCCTGGCAGGACCAGTTGTAGGGTATTTACATGTATCTGTTCTGTAACATTCAGAGCACACGTACAGAAGGGCTTTCCTACAGATGAAAAGCTAGTAACCTTCTTAAATGCTGCAGAATGTCTCCGTGAGTGTATTCAATGATTTGGATCTTTCTCCACATGAGAAAGGTCCTGTCATGATGCCCAAAAAGAATGGCTCATTCATGCTGCCAACGAAATACCTCCTACTCCACCCTGGCTCCTTTTATAAGGCCTGTGCTGGCTTGAAAGTAAAGGCCACTGCTAACATTGCACCGTCCCTGCTAGGCTTCTAGAGCCATTGTGTTGCTGTTTCAGTAGCAGAATGGATGCGGAGTGCATAGGATATAGTCCAGGGGACTTCTGTGTGCTATTTCGCAACAGCTATAGTGCAGTGGCGCAGAGATGGGAGCAGGGCCAAGCTCAAGTTCCAGCTCTGTCTTTCCTGGATTGAACAAGCCATGGAGCTTTTCTGTCTCCTCTCCCAGAGAGAGAGTCTCGATCCCTGAGACTGATCTGAAGATCGCATGACACAATGTCAGAGACATGCCTACCACTTTATTCCAGGTGAGGCCCACAGCTCCATTAAGCCACACCTAGAGGGATGTGATGCGGACCTGACCTCTCAGCGCCGATGTGGACTAAAGTAGATGTGTGTGTGTGAACTCCACATAAGGGGTGTTTAAATAAAATTGTTAAGTATTTATGAGGAATTGATGCTCAGAGTTCTCACAGGGCCAAGGGCACCTGGAAGAGTGTTGAAAAATAGTAAAGGGGCAGAGGAGGTGGCAAGGCGTCTGCCATGAAGGGAAGTTGGTTCCTGACCTCTAGAAGTTCCCAGGCCTTCCTGAACTCTGGGAGCTGAGTCTGGGGCCTTGCTAGCTGATCAGGAACCAAACAGTGAATAAATGATAATACTAAAGGAAAAGGAGAAGACCCTGCAGGAATGTAGGATGTGATATCGTAGTGTGGGGGCAGGGTGTGTGTGTGTGTGTGTGTGTGTGTGTGTGTGTGTGTGTGTATACGCATGTGTATATAAGTGTGCCTGTGAAGGTCAGAGGACAACTTTGGATGTTGGTCCTCAGGCTTCTGATTTCTTTTGTTTGAAACAGTCTCCCTTTGGCCTCACGACATTGCTAAACCAGCTGTTCAGTAAGCTCGAGGGACCTTCTCGTCTCCACCTCCCATGTCACCCTCATTGGCACTACAAAGGTCTGCTGCCGTGTCCCATAGGTCCTGAGGAGCAGAGCTTAGGTCCGCACTGTTTCGACACGAGTGCTTAACTGACCCAACCATTTCCCCAGGCCGCAGGAAGACTTCTGGAAGAAGTGTGGTTGATCCTCCCTACTCAAGATGAACAGGAAAAAGAAAGTGAGGTTTCATGGGCACAGGGCAAAGGCAAAGGCCAACAGAACGGGAAGCCTTGTTGAGCTTGGCAAATTCCAAGAAGCCTCCCTGGAGTCAAGACCCCAGTGAGCTTCAGCCTCCTTGGTTACCGCTTTGTTTATAGAAACAGTGTTTCTTATAAGGAGCATCCAGGGAGGTCCTGAAGTTCAAGGTTCAAAGAAATTGCTCTCCCACCCCCTCCTCTTCAGCTCTGATCGGAAGCTCTCACTCAACAAGGGTCCCAGTGTTCTGACGTCGGAACCACAGTGTAAAGTTTGAAAGATTGGCAGAGAAAACACTCCATGGGAAAGGACTACACACCAGCCAGTCTGATCATTTTAAAGATTTATTCTCAAATTCTCTTGATTAAATGTGTGTGGTGATAAATTAAACGGGGCCTTTATAACTGAACACAAATTGGTGGTTGTTTGGAGCTTTTTTTTAAAAGACAATGACTAATACAAATAGTGTTAATTAAGATGAGTGAGGACATTGATTTAGCTGGAAAGCTTAGCTCTCAAGAGGCATAGCCAATGCCTGAGTATGAAAATACATTTCTACTGCTAATCCTTTCAGAAGGGGGAGCCTGGAAGGGCTCCCCTAGTTGAAACTGCAATGCTATATTGAAAATGGCCCCCAACAACAGCTGTGGTTCTGATTTTTAAGAACCTTCTTTATATATACTATTCATTCTCTGAGAGTCTTCTAGGCTGTGTTTTGACCATATTCATATCCCTCCCCACATATTCCCAGGTCTTCCTCCCATTCCACACCCACCCATCTTTGTGTCTTTATTTTTTTTTAACCCGTCAAATCTAATCACTGCTGCCCAGTCTCTGAAGTGTGTTGTGCTTGCCAGAAGTCACCCCTTAAAAAGACAGACAAAACTGACTGCTCTTTTCTGGGCAGCTATCAACCACCAGTGGTTCATCAGCTAGGGGTGGGACTTCATCAGCGAGGGGTGGGGCTTTATGCATCTTCCTCCTCCATGCTGGGCTGTCTAGGTACTTAATCAGGTCTTAGCACCTTGCCCCAAATGCTGTGAGCTCATGTGTGCAACTGCGCTGTTGTGTCCAGAAAACACCACTTTGAGAGGCAGTGGATGGCCACGGGTGAATCTGCTTAATGTAGACAATAGAAAGTAGACTCCAGGCTATCTATAGATGCTCAGCAAAATAAGGATGGAGCTAGGAAAAGCATACTGGAGGAGCTATCATGCTGGAAACAGAGGCCAAGCTCTGAAAGATGAACATGCCTTGTTCTGTCTGGTGTGGATTTCTGGAGTGTGCACTCTGGGGACTACTGGCACATCTCTGATGTGACCGACCCATAGGTGCCAAGGACAATTAACAGCTCTATGGCAGAGAAGCCATTAACGCCAGAAGAGATCTTGCCATTCCAAGACGTTAATTTAGCATGACACCAACAGGAGTGTTTGTATGTGCTCATCATGGTGTCAGACATTCTGAGCCCTAATTGAGTTAATTAAAAGTTAATGGCATAGAGCACATCCCAATGCTGTAAACGACAGGCACGTGACCTGTTCTCATACTTTCTTGTCTGCATAAATCTTTCACTCCTGGTCAAGTGCCACCTCCGGAGGATCCATTCTGCATCACTACCTTGCCTCCCTTTAAGGAGGGCAAGTTCTGCGTCCTGATTGATATATAAACAAAGGGAGCTGGAAAGATAGCAGAAGGTTCTGCTCTGTGTCCTAAATACTACCTGTCACTGCTAGCCATGTCCTTAAGTGTCTTGATGGGAGAGGGATGTGAGCCCCCATAGTTAAAGCTGTAGAAAGACAGGAAGATGGACTGTGTTGCTGCTGCTGCTGCCGCCGCCGCCGCCGCCGCTGCAGTGTTTGGATGAGATGGAGGAAGGGGAGACAGTAGTTAAGAGGAAGGTTTAAGTTAGACTGGTGCAAATCTAAGAGCTGTCATAGTCATCAGGCCTGGCTTCTCTACTGCAAAAAAAGAGTTTGCAAAAAATTTCCAGTGTTCTCAGAATGAGAAGAAAAGCTTCTCCAGGCACTGGACAGAGGAGGAGTCAGAGTGGTCCTGATACAGGCTGGATAGTGCATCTTCAGCTCTGATGGATAAGCCCCTGGGCATGACTCCATCCATATTTTTTTTTCAAGACAGGGATTCTCTGTAGCTTTGGAGCCTGTCCTGGAACTAGCT
>LOJH01011949.1:0-16646 GCA_001685095.1 Ellobius talpinus
CTAATGGGCCAGGCAGTACTTAAATGAATACAGTTTCCATGTAATTATTTTGGGAAAAGCTGGCCTGGCGGCCGGGAGCCGGGCAGCAGGAAGTGGTCTGCCGCTCTCCTTTCACTACATTCTGCTTAACAGTTTGTAAACAAACACCAATGAGCACAGTGATTAAAATCATGTAAGAACACATTCAATTTATGGGAGTGCATGGTGGCAGTTGTAGTCACTTACCTCAGACACGTAGCTACCTATTAACTTAGAAACTGCACTGGGCAATGCATTTTGAGACAATGAAAAATCAGTCTTTACCTCCTATCTGTGTGGTTGTTTATGGGGGCTGACTTCTTACCAGAAAACAATGCTATATGCAACCTGTCCATGCTTTGGTATGCCAGCCCCTATGGGGATCTCTGAGAACTTCAGGCATGACAGAAGAGCCCCCATCCCCAGAACTGTCCAGTGTGAGGGAGAAAGAGGATATCAGAGAGGAATTCCTGTAGCAAACTGAACCAAACTGAGTTTAAAAGGTGTTTAGGAACTTACTATGAAGACAGTAGGTGAGACACTAAAACAGAATGTGCTACTTGTTGGAATATCCAGATGTGTATCAGCGATGCCACAATCCAGACAATTAATATGTGTCCCAGATTACAGAGGAAAAGTCCTCCGGGAACTGTGTTGTAGTAGTTTGATTTGCTTGTTTCATTTCTTTTGCTTATGTAAATATAATGATGGTTAGATATTTTATTTGATGCAGAGTGATACTTCAATGCATATACACAATTTAATAATCAGATTAGAAATGGGTGCATCTGTTTCATCAAACGTTTACAGTTTGTGTGTGTTGACATCCAAAATGTTCTCTGCTAGTGTTATAAAGTATATATGTGATTCATAGATGGTAGTCACACTTAGCTCACATGTTACCTTCTCGTTGCTGTGATGAATACACGATAGAGAGCAACCAAAAGAAGAAGGGTTTATTGTGGCTGCTATTTTAAGGAAATACTGACCATCAGGGCTAGGAAGCCAGTCATGGTGAAAGTTGCATGCCATGGATAGTCATAGAGCATCTGCACTCAGGAAAAAGAGAATGATGGATGCTAATGCTCCACTGGTTTCTTCTTCCTTTCTTGTAATATTTTCAGTCTGGAACCCAGTCCAAGCAATGGAGGCTATTTATAGTTAGGGTGGATGTTCTGTCCACACTTAAACATCTCCAGAAATATTCTCATACACAGTATCTCTTAGATGATTCCAAGTCCCTTTAAATTGAAATTAACCTGATGGCCTACTGTGTGACAGAACATTGGACTTGATTCCTCCTGTGGAGCTGCAGTATCACTAATCTGTTCTCGCTATCTCTCCACTCTTTCTCTCACCTCAAACTTTGGCGATTGCCGTTTGCCTGAATCCTGGTCTGGATTTGTGAAGTGAAAACAAGGAAGGAAGGCATAGATGTGACCACAAAGACCAGGAGAGGACATACGACCACCCCCCAATTAGAGTTATATGTAATTATGAACTCTACTATGATGATTACTGACAACTGAACCATATCTTCTGCAAAAGCAGTAAATGCTCTTGTTGCTGATCCATTTCTCTAATTTCCATGTAAGTCATATTTGCCATTTATTATATTGAAATTTAGATGTGAGGGTAAAGCGCACATCTTCAGTAACCTGGTAAAGTAAACTGAGTGGGTGAACACCACATTCTTGAATAAATGTAAGAATGCTTAGGTTCACACAAGGGGGGAGCACTCTTTACATTTACTGACAGACAGACCTATCCTTGAAACAGTTTTGGGTTGACAATAGAACTTAGCTGTCTTTTACCAGAAGAAAGGGGTTGTTTAGAACAAATTTGAGGTTTGGATGGGACTAATGATGGGAACGATCACCCCAGCTACTTGGAATCTTTAGGCAGTAAGATGGCAAGTTTAATGCCTAAATGACAGCATGAGTTCAAGGGCAGCCTGCGTAATTTGAGGTAGACTGCCTCACAGATCTCATGTGGTAAAAGGGGAAAGGAGCTGCCGAGGGAAGAATTAGAGTCTTCCACGCCCGGATAAGATGGCATTGTGACGCTGACTCTAACTCTCAGGATCTCATAGATCTGTCTCTGAAATACTGTATGGTGGTCTGATGAGCAAGAACACAATTTGCCAGCTGTGAGAGTCCTGGGAAGCTTGAGGGAGGGTATATTAGCTGGAACTGCTCTGAGAGGCAAAAGCTACACTGGGTGGAGGAGTCAACAACACCCAGGATAAGAGGCTAAGAAATACTCAAGCACTGTTCTTATGAAGGAAACTGCAGATGTTCTACAGGACATTTTTGTGTGACCTCCAAAGTTTTTTTTTTGACTTAAGATACTCAGAACACAAGTGAATAAGAGACCCTGGGGAAACAGCAACTGTTCCTATTTCTGGGAGGGTCATGAATTTTGTTTCTTGTTGCTGTGTGGAATTTAAGGAAGACGGGATTGCTTTTAGCTCACAGTGTGCGGTTACCATTCTTCACAGTTAGGAAATCGCAGTGGTAAGAGCTGGAGGCTTAGCATCACCACCATGCCATCTCTGAGGTAGAAGTTAAGTCCCTGTTACACCATAGAATCTTCAGCTAAAACAAACCTGAATGCCTCCTCAGTGAAGACTAGCTTTCGGGGTACCATGAAGTGCCATACAAACTTACAGTGAGGTAAGAAATCAATAGTCCTACCCAGCTCTGATACCTGCAAACCACATGAACAATTAGTATGGTATGGAATGCTATGGTTGCATAGTGCCACAGGGCTTGGTGGAAACCAGCAGCTAATTGGACTTAACTTCTCCACAAGAGTGAGATCATGCCTGGTATGGACACCTAGCTAATTATTCAGTGCTAGTGAAATTGTGGTGATTAGAAGAGAATCTAATACTACCAATTTACTAAACCAGTGTAATACCTAACACCAATCTATAAACACTTGCCCTTATACCCACAGATAAGTGAAGTAATTTACCATCATCAAAGAATCTTCTCTTTACAAAAGACAGAGATCACTACAGAAAACTACAACCAATGAAAATACAGAGTTATGGAGCCCAGTCCTACCAGATATATCTACAAAACATGTCTATACCTAAGGTTCAATAAACCCTAGGGGAAGAGGGTGCAAAAGATTGTCAGATTCAGAGGACTAGGAGTTTTCTGTGTGGTTGTGTCTCCTTGAAATATCAGAAGTGTTACCCATAAGACCAAATGTGAGCTGCACAAAGATGGTACCAAGGAACATGTCACTCTGGACAGGGAAATGCACAGGAGGCCTCATCACTACACAAAGAATTACAAGCAACTGAGTAAAGCTGGGCAAGAGAGAGGTTGATGGACTTTACCAGGCATGAGCACACTAATTGTTTGTCCAGTGCCAAACTGTAAGACCAGAAAACATACCTACATGTACAAGTAAAATTGTATGGCCTCAACAGCTTAAATTTAGGATTAAATATGTATATGGAATGTATATGAAAATATATGTATGAACAAAATATCAACTAGTGAAAAAAGAGGTCATCAACTTGAAGAACAGTGTGGAGGAGTATATGGGAGAGGTTGGAGGGAGAAAAGGGAAGGGAGGAATGTAATTAGGTTATAATCTCAAAAACATACAAATAAAGGGGCAAGAAATCAAGAATGCTTATGCTTGTTTTTTCTTTTCTTTTCTTTTCTTTTTATACAGTCTAGGATGGGATCTAAACCCAGAGCATGGTCCCTACACTGAGTGGCTCTTCCCACTGCAATGAAACCAACTGAATTACTCCCCTACAGGTGTGTCCAGAATGTCACATGACCTAGCTAATCCCCTGCAGGTGTGCCTGATTCTGTAAGGCTGACAATTAACACTATCACAAAGAGTTTCTTTTGGAAAGAGCAAGAAGGGCTAGAAAGTCTCATCTTTAGCTAGGAATAGGAATCAAGTTTCTGCCTCAGTGATGGTCAATTTTGTAGTTTTTAATTTGAGCGATTAAAACCACAGTGCCATCATATTGCCTTGTAGACTCACCTTACCGTATTTCTGGGTCTTGGTTAGAGCTGCTTGGATTCCCAGCTCTACAAGACATTGTGCTTTGTTTTCTGTGGTTGGGTTTCAATTCACCTTTACATTTTCATGGCTTCTTTTCTTAAATATACAGAAAATTCATTGCCCTTGTGTTTCATTCTGAGCAAAATGCAAACTCCCTGAGAAAAACAAGACCATTACAGCTGTAAGGGGGTTGTAGATTAGAATCTGTTTTACTCTTAATGAATGTATAACATTGAACCAGGCACTCCCCTCAAGCCTCCAGATTCTTTTCTTTTACAAAACAAGTTTGCCTACATCTCCGTGTATCGTCCAGTTGAAAAATTTTCTTTTCCCGCTGTCATTTTCAAAGCAGGATGAAGAGTCCATCAAGAACACCTGCAGCCGGAGTAGGTAACAGGCCGTGTGTACAGACTCCCCAAACCTCTGAGGGGCAACAGCTTCTTTTTCCCGCCACAGCACAATTCCTACCAGCGTGTTCCATTACAGCTTGACTTACTGCCGGGAATTCACCTGCTGACACAGTAAAACTCCTAACGGGAAGCAGCAATGTCACAGTGTCACACAGTGGAGGAGGGAACCCGTTCATAAATTCCACCAATGTGCGCTGCTTTATTTGGGGATCCCAGTTGCAAACTCATTATTTATGCTGTGTACAGTAGGCCATCAACATATCCCACTGGGAAATTAGTTCGCAATTTAGATTGGTTTCAAAGTACAAGTGCTTCTTAAGTCATTTTCTGAGGTTAAATGAGAACTCTTATTGCTTTCTGTGAGCTCAGAGAGGATGTTTTATATCATGAGTTCCCTCTCCCCCAGTTTCTGCTGCCTTGTCTTGCTTTTTCCTTTTCCAAAGCACTTTGGTGTTAAATCTCTCTCTCCCTCACTACCTTTTCCTCCTCAGTTTTTGAAGCAATAAACAGAATGGTATTTGTTTCATTTTTCTGGCTTACTGGAACTACTTCAGTATCTTATTATTTTATTATTTTCTTCTTAAATTAACTTTTACCTGGGTGGTAGTGGCACATACCTTTAATTCCAGCACTCGGGTGGATCTCTGTGAGTTCAAGACCAGCCTGGCCTATAGAGAAAGTTCCAGGACAGGCTCCAAAGCTAGACAGTTATACAGAGAAATCTTGTTTTAAAAAACTCATAATAATAATAATAATAATAATAAAAATAATAATAATAGCATTTATTTATCATGTGTTCTTGTTTTATGGCAGAGGTGTGGAGGTCAGGGGATAACTTATGGGAGCTGGTTCTCTCCATCTACCTTGTGGGTCTTAGAGATCAAAGATCAAATTCAGATCATTAGGCATGGGGGCTGATACCCATAGAACCAGCTCATCTGCCCAACTATCTTACGTTTGCTTTCTACTTTAGAGTCTTCAGAGACCATAAAAACTACTGCCTTTATACTTGGCATTGCTGAGTGAATCAGAATAGAACAAACCTACAAACCCAAAACTATAGGAACTCCATGACACAAGGTAACGGTAGGATATCCCAGAGAAGTCCCAGTGAGGGCCCAGTATCCAGGGTGTAGCAGAAGCTAGAGACAATGAATACATACAAGTAAAGATATATGGACTAAAGAGCATATTGTGTGACTCACTGGGTCACACTACGGCTTCCATGGTGAAATTCTTTTCATTTGTTTTTGTTTGCTTGTTTTATTTTTTTTTGTTTTTTTTTATTTTAATGCTTTAATTTTAATTTTTAACTTTTAATTTTTGTTTCGGGGAGGAGGTCGCAAGGCCAGATGACAGAAGCAAGGGGACAGCAAAATGAGTGGGATCAGGATGCATGATGTGGAATCCACAAAGAATTAATGAAAAACTTTTACAAAAGAACTTCTCCATTCTTATTCCACACTTCCCACCCCAGGCTCTTGGCCATGGATTCAAGAAGGTTGGTTAGGAGCATGAAGGCTCCTGAATAGGCCAGGCCCTGCCCAGAGGCTCAGCCATCTGTGAGTCCTCTTAATCAACAAGCACAGAGCACATCATTAACATTAGAAGGACCCTGCGGATACTCCATCTTCACAAGCCCTTTTGATTCTGTCCCACTAGGACAACCTTAAATATCTCATTTGTGAGTAAATTGGGGGCCATACCCTCTTTATATTGCCTCAGTCTCCAGGAGAATTGGCCTCCAAGTGCCTGGGTGGTTATTCATAGCTTGATACCATCCTTAGGTCATGGGTATCAGTTTACCTGTTATTAATCCTAGGAAATAGAAATAATCAACCATGTAAAGTTCTTGAGGGAATGTTTTCCCTATTCCTCTCTTTTTTCTCAGTAAATATTTAAAATTCCAAAGCCTGATATAATTATTTATAATAAATGTAAGATGGAATAGAAAATAAGCCAAAGTTGTTAATCACATTGAGTCTACCACACTCCCAATAGCCAAGAAAGACTGAGGTTTCTCTGACACCAATATTACAACCTGTCTCAGATGCATTTTGAGAACCTTTCAAGAAGTACAGAGAGTATACTCACCAAGGAGATTAAGTGTTTAGTTTCAAAATGTTTGAAATCACTAGCTCAAACACAGAAACGAAACACGAAAGAGTGTAAAGAAACAATGAACGCAAGAGATCAACAGAGTAAATATCACCTAGAAGCACTAACAGGCTTAAAGGTTAGAAATCCTTAGTTCAACAAAAGACTCGTCCATTAAAAACAATCAATTATGAATTCCCTTCCAAAACAGAAGTTTCTCAAGGAACAGCTGTTAGCTGCAGGCTCTAAGGGTGAGAGACGACACAGGCATCAAACTGAAACTCAAATTCAAAGGAGAAAAACATTAGAAAAGTAAGTGCTCTCAGCTTTACTTCTGGAACCTCTGACAGTGGGCAGTTCCTGACCCCAGACACACTAGCTAGCAACCCTGCATGATTTGGAGGACCGCATTGGAAACAACGAAACAAAATGAACTGTTCACTAGAGTCAAAATTTCATTCACTCTCTTCAGTAGCAGTTAGCTTCTATTGTTTTTCTTGATTTTGATTTATTTAAGACCATTCCTTTGCTACTATTCTATTGTGAAAATAGTTCAAAAAATAATTCTCCTTCCTCCTTCACGGGTTGAAGAGAGTAGGTGTTACTTGTTAGTGTTAAGGTGAGCATTTTATTTCCTTTTAAGGTTAAAATCATTTTAAATCTTTCCAGAACTTATAATTCCATTCATGTAAGGCATTATTGGGTAGAATAACATATTAGGGAACTATGATGTCTCTGATATACAAGCACAATATCCCTTTTGCTTAAGAAGAGTAAGGAACCAGTGTTTATAAAGATAAGTCAAATCATTTTGCCTGTCCTCGTGTCTCTATGATTTATTACCCTCATACTTCCATACTGTGATTTTTATTTTCTATAACAGATTGATTATGAGCAAGTCCCCAAATGATCAGATAGATTGAGATAGGAGGTGAACACATTAAAAGTTTCTGACTTAAGGATATTACACCATTAAGGCCTTCTAGATTTTTGCATTTTTAATATTTTAGGAGATAGTATTTTATTAATGACATTCCCTTACACATGGTTGGGGAAGCTATAAGATATAGTTATGGCTTTTCTTATCAACAGGGTTACTTGGGGTCACAATCTAGACCACAAGAAGTCAAGTTCAGCTACCAACCCTTAAGATGCCAATTAAAACAACCAAATTAATAGCAAAACGCAAGAAATGAGGTATATTAAATGTAGCCACCATAAGACGAGGGCAAAAAGATTCAGTGACCCCAGTCCACCTTTCTTGGGATCCTGGTATGAAACTAAATTTAACAAAGAATGATGACCAGAGACAAGCATATCTAAACAGTCAGTCTCCCCACTCACTCCTGGTCCGTGGATATCTGAGTTTCAGTCTCATCCTGCATGTGGTCTGAGGTAAGTTCCCTCAGGTTGGTGCCTTTTCCTTCTTCCATCATTAGATTCCTGGGGAAATTCTCATCGTTGGGGGTCTATTGAAGTCCCATGACAAAGTTTTTAGTCACTCCGACTGACTTCTTCAGTCCTATCATTGGATGTTTGGAATAAACTATATTAATTAATAATATAATAATACATAAAATAATAAGTTTATGCGTGAGTTCATGTGCTGTTGCTCCACAGACTTTGTAGTCTCTCTCTCTCTCCCTCCCTGTCTCTCTCTTCCTCCCCCTCCTTTCTCTCTTTCTTTCTCTCTTTTTGTGGGTGGTGGCTGAACAGGCTCTCCTTGGCTCAAAGATTATGAAGTAGGATGAATTAGGCTAGGGCTGCTAGCAAGTGATTCCAGGGCTCCGTCTCCCAGCACTGTGATTACAAGCACGCACCATCACACTCGGCTTTTCTTTGTGGCTTCTAGCAATCTATTCTGGGTCATCGTATTTGCACTGCGAGTAATTTTCTACTGAGCAATCTTCCTAGCCCTAAAGTGAGTTTTTCAAAAAACAAACATACAAACAGAACCTGCACAACAATACAATAAATGAATGTTCAAACACTTGGCTCTGGGTCTGGAAGTGATCAATCTCTTCTTGCTAAACATTTTGTGGAAAATTGTTGAAAGAGTCAAAAGAACCTATGGAATCACCCATTTCTCTCCATCTGACCACTTGATCAATTTGGTCTCCGGAGAGATGAGATTGGAACCCTGGAGGTAATGTGAAGCCAGACAAGGATTGTAAGTGTGCCATGCAGAAGTCAGCAGACTTGAGATCTTTCTAACGTGTTGTGCTGAAGGACAGAGGACAGTAAGGACAGATAAGCTGCAACACTAATTAGCTTCAGTATTTTAATTTCTTTTGAATTCTTTGGAAAATGGTGCCCTTCCCACTATAGATTTTAAAAACCATCTGTCTATACTCTCTTCAAAAGTTTAAAGAAAAATGGCAAGTAGAAAGAAAAAAATATGGCAGCTAGCCAGAACTTGCTTGAAAATTTTGATAATTTGGGACTTAGTTCTCTCCATCCGGGCAGTATAAGAATTATGCACACAAGGCTTTTCCCTGCAAAAAAACATCTGTGTTCGATTAGAAACAAGCCTGTGTGTGTTAATTCTGAAGAAGCAAACAAAATTGTTTTTGTTTAAACTCTTTCCATAATGATACTGGGAGGATGAGTGCCACGGGGGAGGGAGAGGGGAAGAAAAAACAGTGGCCCTGGAGCTGAGCTTCAATGTGGTCATGAAAAGAGTAAAGCAAAGTTCCTTCCCAAGAGAATAGGTACCAGGGTTTCTGCACCCAGAATTCTCCCAGTATTTCCGCCTTGGAAATACAGAAGATAAGGGTAGAGGGATGAACCTCCACATAACCTCTGGAAACAGAAATTGAAAAAAACAATGGAACATTGTGCGGATTCTTCCAAGATGAATTAAATCACACTTTCGGTTTGTTCGGCCCACACGTGGTACAACACATCAGTTTTGATTTGTTGAAAAGTCAAAGACATTAAAACTACATCAACAGCCCACTGTTTGCATTTCAACCCAATTCCATAGTTAATAAATTGGTGCTCTGATTCCCAGTACGCAAAAGGCAAATCTTTATCAAAACAAGCACCTTGCCATCCCATTGGACTCTGTCCTTCACATACTATACTGTATATGTCAGCATCAGGAATTCCACTGTTGTCGTGTACATGGCCTTCAGTGTATAATATGCAACTTATCTTCACACGCACAGTGAAACTGTAGTGCTCTGACCAGTGGTCTAGAGGGAGTATTGCCAGCTGTGCCTTTGACATACTATTTCTTCGTAGTAGCGTTTCTTAAGGTTAGGTCCAAAAACTAAGTCCTACAGTGTCTCAGATGGAGACGGGAGATGGGAGATGAAAACACTTTTTTTTTTTCAATTAAGTGTTGAGAGACATGATTCAGCTTCTAATCAGAAATGAGAAGTAGTTGCACTCCAGGTTCATTCAGGGAAACAAAAATGCTTTAAGTATCTGCTAATTAATCTATCAAAAACATCTGTTGGGAATTGTTTATAGATGTCAGCTTGAGAGACAGGCTAGCATTTATCATATATATATATATATATTTGGGACTCAGGAGGTACCACACTCATGACTCTGTGTGTATGTGTGTGTGTGTGTCTGTCTGTCTGTCTGTGTCTGTGTAAATGTAGAGGAGCACACACTGAAGCCAGAAAAGGGGACTGGAGCCCTTAGAACTGGAGTTGGAAACATTTGTAGGATGCACAGCTTGTTATATGAATGCTGTGGTCTGAACTCTAGTCCTCTTAATTACGGAGCAACTGCTCCTAGCCACTGAGATATCTCTCCAGTCTCTCTCCTAAAATTTTTAATATCATAAGAAGAAAGTTCACTAAGTAACTTGTTTTGTGGAGTGTGTACTTATTGGACTTGTGCTGCACACTTAATAAAAACCCAGAGACAGATTTGGGGGTTTAACCTGAAGGTCAGAAAAGCAAAATAATCAGCCACTGGCCCTTACCTCAACCTCAGTCTAAAAATGGCAATCCTGCCTCCAGGAGTCTCAGAATGAGACTGAAGGAGAGCTGTCTTCTCCTGTTTTATAATCCTCTCTAGTTCTGGGATTAAAGGTGTGCACCATTAGGATTAAAGGCATGCACTGCCTGGTTTCTATGGCAAGTAGTGTGGCTACTGAGATTAAAGGTGTGTGTTACCACTGCCTGGTCTGTAAGGCTGACCAGTGGGGCTGTTTTACTCTCTGTTCTTTAGGCAAGCTGCATTTATTAGACTACAAATAAAATGCCACTATATATACACACATATATATGCACATATACATATATACATGTGTATGTCTGTATAAACACACACACACACACACACACACACACATACACACTCATGTCTTTGGAACAAACCCAGGCACAAAAGGGCTGGCCATTGAACCAGAATTTGGGCAGCACTTCAATTTGCTTTAGCTTAATTGTAAAACCTCATGATAGCTATGTGTATTGAGAATCAATGTAGGAAACTGTGCAGTGAATTCCATCATATCCCCTAAAGTGACGTTCCTATTGCAGCCTCCAAACCTTGCTATGAGAATTCAGAGAAACTTCTCAGGTTTTTAGCTCCAATTTTTCCTTTGTTTTCTTTCTTTTTGTTTCTTTTCCCTTGGTCTGTAGTTTTCTATTTTGTTACTATTTGTAAGTCAGAGGAATACTTACATGCTTGTGCCTGATTTGCTTAGTCAGAGAGTAAACACTTGGCACACATTCATTGTCAGTACACTGCATTCATTACACATCTTTCTAAACTCTGAGGATTTTGCTGTACTCTGGCTTTTACATCCCCTCCATTTATCTTCTTTCCTTGTCTTCACTTAGGTTTTTATATATATATGATTATAAGCTCCCACGACTCTTCTTGTAAAAACTCGGGCAATTTATAAGAAAATCAGTCAGCCTCAGTTAAGCCTGGCCATTGCAGTGCAACTCTGTTTTGTCTGAATCTTTTTTTTCCCTTAGTGCCTGCTTTATAACAGGCCTGGGAATGCGTTACCATTTTCTATCTTTAAGTATCACTTTTGTTTAATCTTCAGAATTTTTAAATGGGATGAAAAATGATTTTGAATACATGTGGAGATTCTCAAGGAAAATTACTGGGATAATCACATAATTGACCAAGATGAAATAAAAACATGAAAGAAGTTAGATTAACTGACTTTAAGGAGACAAGTAATTATGATGCAAATTAAGCCAGCTTTCACATTAAGCTGTGAGCCCTTATTAACATAGGTTCAGCTCTTTTATATAGCTTTGAAGTGATACCTGAGTAAAAATCAGGGGATTATATTTGAACATTTGATATGAACACTAGAAGCAAGGTGGGGTACCTAAGCAACAGCATACTCAAGAACCTAGATTTCAGAAAGGTCTGAGTCTTAGTACTACGTCAAATTCATTTTCTCTTTGGTTTTCAAGAAGTTAAGGATGGGGCTATAAACTTTGGGCCAAATAAAAAGGAGTGGGGTTTGAATAATTAAGAAAACACACATTGAAATGCCTGGTCCATTCTCAGAGTACTTTTTTCTGCATCATTGGAAATACTCAAGGGACAGAAATGTTCTATACTAGAAATGTGATCACATAGCTTTTGAAATGGGACCTATACCAAGCCTGACAACCTGAGTTTGATACCTGAAACCTAATTGGTGGGAGGAAAGAATGGACCCCCTCAAGTTGTCCTCTGACCTCTCCGTATGCCTGTTGTGACATTCAGCAATTAGCATGCATGCATGTGCACACATACACAGACACACATACAAACACACCACATACACAATTACATTTTTAAGTCTTCAAAATTCTGGAAACATCAAATATAATATGAATTCATATTTCTAATAACTGTACCCAATGTCAAAGAAAGTATCCACATATACTAAACATAAATCAGTTTCTCTTCCCTTTCATTGGGAATATTATTTCCTATGTATAATTATTCAGCCACAAATAAGGCTGCACTTTCGGGTTCTAGAGCCATGCATGTGCAGACAAACCTTCAGGCAGAAGAGCGTGAATGTTAAAGGACCCATGTGACCCACGTTTGTGCATGCATAGTTGCATCCATGTATGACTCAGCTAAGCATTTGTATGCATGTGTGAGCCCCATCATCTGTGTCATCTGCGTATGACATAGCCACGTCAACCCCCTGCGCGCATGCGTTAGGCAGGTTTAAAAAGCTGGACCGCCATCTTCCTCCCTCTCTCTGCTCACTGATTCCCCAGGCCTGTCCACGCCCGCTCTAATAAATTCGTAAGTGGGTTTGTTGCATGTTTTGTGGTTCCTTCTCACTCATGCCAAGTAATTTCACTATGGATGATCTCTCTACTTGCCCTCCATGAGATACACAGTCTCTCATAGATGACAGTGTGTGTCTACTATCTTTGAGGTTATTGTCAAGTGTACACTTGGATATGCTCAGGGAGTATACAGAGCGACCTCGCCAATATTCCTCCATCCAGGAGCTAATTTGGAAGAGGGTAGGAGAAAGCTTGCCACTGAGTCATCATATCTTATAGGGGGGAGAAGTGATTGCGTTCATCAAGGACTGATCATGGTGATGAGAGTATTGAACTTTCTTTATACTCTAGATGACTTCATATGATTTGATGTCCAGGAAGAGGCAGGACCAGCTCTCCTTTGACCAAGTTATGGGGCCAGTTCTCCCAAGGCCCTCAGTGGTAATAAGGGCCTAGGACATCAACAATGACCTCAGCTGCAGTAGAGCCACAGACGCAGACATGTCCCTTATTGTAGCTCATTTTGGACATCACCATGGCCTCAGATGGCAAAGCAGGCGACTCCGATTAGTATGGATGCAGTGACAACATGATATTCAGACATCAGCATGTTCTTAGGTGGAAGCCCAGACCACTGGCGTCAATATGGCCTTCAGTAGCAACATAGGTGGTAGACACGGACATCATCACATACCCCAGCTGAAGTAAAAACCACAGACCTAGACATAATAATAATGATGATAATGATGATGATGATGATGATGATGATAATGATAATAATAATAACAATAACAATAACAATAATAATAATAATAATAATAAATCACTCAACTTGTCAGTGTAGGGATAGGACTCTGATTTTCTTCCTCTCTAAAGGTCATGACCTACAGACCTACATCACATTCAGGAAGACAAACCATATCAGCCTGTTCCTCATGGCCATTGCATCTTCAGTTCAGCTTCCCCCTACAGTGCATGAACCACTCTACTTCTTCCTCTCTCCCATTTCTCTACCACATATCTGTTCCTTTTAGTGGCACCTTCCTGGGCTGCGGGATGCATGGTGGGCCTGTGGCTGACTTCCTCATGTTTAATTGTCTTTATCTTGTTCTATGCTATTCCAGAAGAAGAGAATTTCAAAGAAGTCTAAGTGGGAAACTTTGGTGAATTTTTACACAGTCTTCACTGTGCTTAATTTTTATCACTAGTTACTTTGTCAAGTGAGAAATCACAGCTGCCTCTAGAAAGCTAGGCAGCTTATTGTGTACAGGAGCAGACTGGACCACAGAAAATACTGATAACAACCTTGGTCTAAGAACATCATCACTCAGAGTTCACAAGGATGACTTGTTTTTAAACTCAGTGTTCCCTGTCTGGTGGCATCATTCAGAAATATAGACTTGACTGGTATGTACTCACACACACACACACATACATATATATATGCATTTACCAACCAAATATATGTATGTCATATGATATATGTGCATATATATTTATTATATATACCAATGATTGATGATAGATAATGAGAAATATTTATTTCTTCCATAAGCAATATTCTAAATATAATAGACACCTAGTACTCTGTTATTTATTAAAAGTATCCTCGCTATTCTAACATAGCAATACTAAAAGGCACCCACTATATCCATCATGAACCATATTTAACATATAAAAAACTAGAACCTTGTACAGATGGAATGGAGAGAGACTTATCAAAAAAATCACCCAGATTTTCAGTCTAGGAACAGGATTCTGCCTTTCTTCCTCTCTAAAGGTGATGACCTTCAGACCTTCTTCGTGTTCAGGAAATATATCATGCAAATTGAAACCAGCATTCTTAAAGTCCTGTTTCTTGAAGAACTGAGGTTTTCAAGAGAACCGAGGCCGCGGCGTTATGGAAAAAATATGAACAAATATAATGATGTAGCTGGAGCAAAGCCACTTGGCAAAACTCCTTGGAGCCTCTTTACCTTGGCATATTTTCACCAAGCATCATAAGGTGAAAGACTGGATGGCTGCTGGCAAAACTCGACAAAGACAACGGGAAATACCAGAGTTCCACTGCTTTGTCACATGACAAAGCCCTACTCTGTCTGCTCCCTCCCACTGCTTTTCAATATTGCACAAATACTGAGTTCAATATTCTAAACAGTATCGGGCATGCAATTCTTTCCAAGACTGAGAACACAGGTTCTACATACCACTCTGATTCCAGGGAATAACTGGCATAGGACAGTCAGTTCCTTTCCCATCCTTCCATGGGATGTGATTTGAGTGACAAGCAGGGAGACGTAAACTTTCCAGGGATGCCAAGAGTATTCCATCATGTACAGGACTGGCCTCAGTTTGTCCTCACCAACAGTTTGGGAGCTATTACCTGGAAATCATATATACCCATTAGTAATTTTTGAAAGAACTGTGTCAGGGGTTGGAAAGATGGCTCAAAGCATGAAAGCGACAGAAGCCTGGTGCCTGGCCTTCAATCTTTATGGACCTACATAGAAAAGCAGATGTAATAGCATCTATCATCCTATGACAGCGTCCCTATGACAAAGTGGGAGGCATTAACAGAATAATCATTGGGAAATTCACAGTCCAGCTACCTTAGAGTAAAGTACTCGTACAGCAGCAAGGCAGACGCTGCATCAACAAGGTGAAAGGTAAGAATCCACTCCAGAAAGCTGTACTATGGCAACACACACACACACACACACACACACACACACACACATGAAAAAGGGGGCAGATTGAAAGTTTTTTATTAACATAGAACATGAGATTCTCTCCTTATGAAGAACTATGAGAAATGGAGATATGAATTCTTACATGCTTTTCCTGTGTGGATTTTGTGCCACGAGTCGCTCTAAGTTGGTCCACATGTACTCTACAGGGTGACAGCTGCATGCTTCAGTCTCCCACTTGAAATGAAGAGCAGATTGCATTGCAGGCTTATGTTTTCCCCCAATGCTGTGTGGCGTATGACTCATCACGATGGGGAACTGTTGCTGCGTATTTCATAGTTCCTGTTTCCAGTGCTTCCAGCTCCTCGTTATCTTCCCTTGCTAGCCGGCTATAAATGTCAGAACACTCCTGCTTCCAGCACACACTTTTAAAACTTATAGTCCTGTGATCGGTGTATGTTTAGGGCTTTATGGTGCTCCTCGATCTAGAAGTTTCACAATACTTAATCAAGGGCAGCAGCTAGGCTATTGACAAGACAGCCTTCATCCCACTCCTGGCTGGAACAAATTTTCTTTGATGCTTCCTGTTTAATAAAATAAACATGGAATGCAATGCTTAAATGAATATTTTAAAAAAGCAATCAGGCTTGAAATTTAATTTTATCTAATTGGCTTTCTATACTCTAGCAAAATTGAATGACATGAAATGTTCACCTACTCCATATAATTTTGTATTTTCTTCAATCATAAAATTAGATTTTTTTTGTTTTCTCTGTTAACTTCTGTTGATACAATCTTTTAATTTACTAAATTAATGCAACTCTCACACACGTTGAAGAAAATATATATCAACATGGTAGGATTGTAATCCTATATGCAATATAATTTTTTGTCAGTACCTCTAGGTGAGATTAATACTCATTGTCAATCCCTAAGACCTTTAAGGGCTTAAAGTGGCCTCTGGTCAGGATTATAAAGACTGGTACTCGTAAACATACATTTCTATAATGATGACATAAAAATAAATATATGTGTCAACAAAAGAATGTATATCCATATAGAAAGGAAAAAGCAGATAGCATGGCTCTTTTGACTATATTTCCACACTCTCAATATACAGGCAAATGGATGGATCTAGAAAACATCATATTGAGTGAGGTAACCCAGAC
>LOJH01011950.1:2938-13752 GCA_001685095.1 Ellobius talpinus
GGCGGTGGTGGCGCACGCCTTTAATCCCAGCACTCGGGAGGCAGAGGCAGGCAGACCTCTGTGAGTTTGAGGCCAGCCTGGTCTACAAGAGCAAGCTCCAGGGCAGGCAACAAAGCTACAGAGAAACCCTGTCTCGAAAAACCAAAAAAAGAAGAAGAAACTAGGATTCCATGAAAAAAAAAATGTTTACATACCTCTGAATAGTTCTTGGGAAACGATAAAGTACACTTTGCTTCACCAGTCTTTATTAAACAATGTGTCCTAAATAAATTTTGAATTCTTGTGATTATTAATGTTCATGATATTTTACTCTTACTCTAGAGTGATACATTTAGGGACTCTGGAGTGTTTTACTTACTTATTTTTTTAAACTCTTGTATAAGACAAGATTGCTTTGCTTTTCAAATGTGAATGCCTACTTTTTATGACTCCTCTTTGTTAAACTGCAGCTTATTGTGTTCTAGCATGCTTGCCTCAAAGCTCTCTTGTCCTCTAAACTTAGTACTTCTGGGCTGCTATTGCTTAAAAACTACTGACCTTACTTTAATAGTCTGCCTATGACGAGAGGAAAGAAGTCTAAATGAGGATCTATGGGACAGGCTTGACATTATACTTGGATTTTACAGTATACATTTGACATTTGACTTGGATTTGACATTATACATATTACACAGGGATTTCAAAGTTTATATGTCCAAAATTCAACGTCATTCTTTCTCCCAGCCTAAGCCTGCTCCTCCTGTAGTCTTTCTTCCCTCCTGATCTCTCTGCACTTGCCGTTACTCTTGAGTCCTTCCTCTGTACCACGTTAGAATCTGACACTCCCACTGCCATCCTGGTTCAGGCTACTATCATCCTTGACCTGGGTGTGTCCTACAGCTCTCTAACTGGTGACCTTCCATTTATGCCTCCAGCAGATCTCTTCTCAGTACAGTAGCCATAGGTAGATAGGGTGATGTACATCTATAATTCTAGCACTCAGAAGGTAGAGGCAGGAAAATGATAAGTTTGAGGCTAGCCTGGGCTATCTAGTGAGACTTGTCTCAAAAATACATACATATTTACATGCATACATATACCATATATATACATTGTCTTAGTCGCTGTTATATTGCTATGAAGAGACACCATGACCAAGGCAACTCTTATAAAAGAAAGTATTTAATTGGGCAGTTGCTTACGGTTTCAGAGACTTCATTCATTATCATCATGGCAGGGAGCATGGAGCTGGAACGGTAGATAGGAGCTGCATTCTGATCTGTAGGATGAGATGCTGGGTCTTGCTGTGGGCTTTTGAAACCTCCACACCAAATACTTTTCTATGTCTGTTGAGATAATTATGTAATTTCTGTCATAAGTCTGCTTTTGTGTTGTATCATATTATTGGTTTGCTTATATTGCTCTGTTGAATATATCCTAGAGTTCTTGGAAGCTTTGGTCATTCTCACTTTTTTTTCTTTCTGTATAATCGGGATGTATCATTGTCTCCACCTGGTCCTCCATTCTTGATATTTTCTTTGCTCAGTCATGTCTTTTGAAGGTGCTTTCCACAATGCTTTTTATTTAGTTAACTCATTCCCAGAATTTCTACTTAGTTTCCTTGCAGAATTTTTCCCTTTAATTTTTAATTTTTATTTTTTCCTCCAAATAACTGACCATTACATCTGCTTTGATACTTTCTGTGCTGTGGTTAGGTCCTGAATTAATTTCCTTATTGCCTCATTCTTCTGTTTGAGTCTCCATGATCTGTGTGTGTATGTGTGTGTGTGTCTGTCTGTCTGTCTACCAGAAATCAGTATCTGGTGTTTCTCAATCACTTGTTTACCTTATTTTTTGAGACAAGATCTCTCACTGAAACTGGAAATCACTACCTGGCTATTCTAGCTACTCAGCAAGACAATCCCCGTCTCTGACTCCTGTGCTGGGTTCACAGCCATGCTGCCACACCTTACACTTTCCGTGAGCTCTGAACCCAGGTTTCCATGCTTGCAGAATTATTTTACCGGATGACCCTTCTCCCTTGCCCCTTGTTGATGCTTTATAAAAGTAGGAATCTGAAATTGTTTTCTGGCATTTCAGCGATCTCATTCAATTTTGATTTCCTATGTTTGAGGAGTAGTGAACTCATGAAAGTGTCATAGGGGCTTGTAATCTCATATTTTTCTCTTTATTTTTTGTGTGTTGGTTGGAGTAGTCTTCCAGCTTTTTATTTTCCCCTTTATCTTTCTGTTTGTTTTCTAAGACTTTCTGGTAAATTATATTCATGGGATTCATGTTTCCAACCTCTATTTAGTGGGGAAGGCAATTGAAGTAACACAAGCTGGTTTGACAGCAGCTGTGATGTTAATCTGTCACAGAAGATGCTCATCCTGAGAAGGCTCAGAAACAGTGATGGCACTGATTGGGGGAAATGTAGTCATATATTTTTATAGCTAAGATTATGAATAGGTTGTAAAATGAGGAGGTAATAGAAAAGAGAAAAGCAGAATTACATATCATTGAGAAGGAAAGTATATGGGTCAGGGGTATGGGAAATAGTAAGAAAATACATAGAAGGTACAGAAAAAAAAGATAAAAGCCTGTTCAGACCAGAAAGGTGATAAACCAACAACCAAAGTAGAAAAATACAAATATAGGTAAAATAAAGAATAATTTTGAGCACTAAAATGGAACTGAAGGTTATTAGGACCATGATTATTTCTGATTCCCAGTTGGGATGAATGTAGTTTCTCCTTCCCATCTGATGTCTTCTGTAGCAGTCTCTGCAGGTTGAGGGAAGACTGATAGTCTCAGTCATTCAGACAGGTTGGTGTTCCTTGCTGGGAGGGGTTCCATGTGGAGGCTGGGGGGAGGACTAGTAGGGACTTCTTTTCTGCCAGAGACTGCATTTCTTCTCCACCAGTTAGTTACAACTTGCCATCTCTAGTGTTCGAGGGAGCAGAGGTTCTTTCCATGCTTGGGGTTCCTGAGCTTGAGGCCTAGGATATGGAGGGCCAGCCACCTGTGATTAATTAATTACCTTTGTTGTGCACAAGGAGACGACAATCAAGTTCAGCAGCATTCTTGCTGCTGTCTGTCTCAGGCAAGCCTGGTAAGGGGGTTTCCTCCAGGCTGTTCTTCAGAGCTCTGCTGGAGAGTCTCAGCACGAGGCTCCTCTGCTACACTTCTGCCTCCACTCCCACAGCCTGTGTCGCCCAGGCCGCCTGCCTCTCTGCTCACCGCTCACCGTGTCAGCCCCTGATTGTATCTACTCTGCATTCACTACTGTGTCCATAGGAAAGAGCTCTCCTCTGGCAGATATTGCTGATCTAGTCAGTGGGTGCCAGGGGGTGGCCACTCCTGGCTGCTGCTCTGCAGAGGTCTCATCTTAGTCTTGATTCTTTTTGCTTTGGCTCTTATAAAAAGTGGGTTGTTTTGACCCTGGCTCCTTTCTATCACTGGGCGGCACAGAGGAAGCTGCTAATCCACCATCTTACCTGGAAATCCTACTTTTTATTAATAGTTGTATCAAATCTGTAGTTTTGTTGTCCTTTTTTTTTAGTGAGTTTTAAAAACTTAACATAAACAATACGTTATTAAGAGCAAAATGTTCTTTACTGTATTTTCTCTGTAGATACACTCTGTGCAGTTCTAGAAAGAGACACATTAAGTATTCGAGAAAGTCGACTTTTTGGAGCTATTGTACGTTGGGCAGAAGCAGAATGCCAGAGACAGCAATTGCCTGTGACGTTTGGAAACAAACAGAAAGTTCTAGGAAAAGCGCTTTCCTTAATCCGGTTCCCACTGATGACAATTGAGGAATTTGCAGCAGGTAAGGCTGTACCTTCACTAATTTGAAACTATTTCCAGAGCAAAATAGAAGGTATGATTTAATAAGTACTAGTTACAAAATAAATATATTTGTATATAGTTTCATTTAATTATCATAAGAACTATTTAAGATGACATCCACATTTTATAGCTTAGAGGAGTGAACTAGAAAAGATTAATTGTCTTTCCCAAGGTTATAGGGACAATACTTTTTGCCCTTTATGGGTGCTACTTCTGATTAAAAAGAGACAAACTTAATACTGAATTTCAGGTGTGACTAGCACTCACATGGTGGTTCCCAACACTCTGTACTACAGTCCCAAAGGACCTGATGCCCTCTTCTGTCCTCTTTGGGCACCGGGGATGCACATGATACACAGACATACATGCAGACAAAACAGTCATGGAATAAAATGATAAAATTATAAAGAACATCCATATACATGTCATTTGTCCAATGAATATTTCTGTTGAGTGTAACAGTAGAACTACTAAGTTGAGAATGACTGTGTGTAGCACTAGTTTATCCAAAATGAAAGAACAAAGCTCTTCCGACAAGGTCACGTGACTGTCTTAACACTTTGTACCGTCATTGTGTCAGTCTATTTTCTATAGCTATGATTGAAAACTATGACCAAAAGCAACTTGGGGGGAAAGGGTTTATTTCATCTTAAACCCTGGAGTGCTTCCCAGCAAATACACAGTATTGGGTATAACCTACAGCAACAACAACAACAACAAAAAACCCAACTTTAATTTTGTGGTAAAGTTTTCTTTTCAGAGCTGTGGTTATAGGTATTTGTTATAATTTTCAAGTATTTGAGGATTCTATTTTTATTTTCTCTTAAAATTTATATTCCATTATAATTAGAAAATTCTGTGTCATCTCAGTCCTTAGAAATTTATTGACTTATTTTATATCCCAACATGTCCAGTTTTAATAAATAGCTATATACTAAGATGAATGTAGTCTGAGTTGTTGAGTACAGAAAAATCTGATGAGTTCTGTGCTTGCTTAACAGCTTGAATAATCCTGTATCTACAAAATAAATATTCTAAAAATAGTGTCCAAAATTTGTATCTATCTACTGTCTCCTTTTGTCTTGTCAGTTACTGAGAGAAATAGGTTCAAGTTTTTGGTTTTAGTTGAAAATATGTCACCATTTGGTTCTATAAATCTTTTTTTGTATATTTTAAGATTCCATCATTAGGTACATTAAATTTTGTATTTAATTACTTTTAATGGATTTATTCTTTATGATACATCCTGCTTTAAATCTAGTAAAGCTTTTTTTTTACATCTTTGACACTTATGTAGTTTTACAATCTTTTTAAAAAGTTTTTTGTATTCTATGTTTTCTAAAGATTTAATTTGATTATTTTAATTGTGTGTGTGAGAGAGAGGTATATGCATGAGTGTGGCTGCCCAAGGAGGCCAAGGTATTGGGTCCCCTTGGAGCTGGGAATCAAACTGGGTCTCTACAAGAGTAGTTAAGTGCTATTACTTATTAAGTCGTTTTTCTAGACCTGTATTCTATATTTTCCCATTCTTTTAATTAGGTTTTTATTATCTTTGCATATCAGTTATGTTCCTGTAAACTGCATTTTTAAGGTATCCAACTCTACAAGCATTATCTTTTACTTGGAATATTTGATTTACATTTAATAGGTCATTGATAGATTTAAATTTATACTTAAAAGGTTATTGGTACATTTGATTTACATTTAATAGGCACATTTGATTGACATGTGATAGGTCATTGGGACATTTGAGTTATCTTGCTACTTGTTCTTGACTCAGCTCTGGTTTGTGGTAGATTTTGTTTGTTTGCTTTCTCTTTCTCCTCATTTTCTTTAGAAATAACCAAGTGATTTCTGGTATTTTGTTTTCTTCTATTTGCTTGTTAAACATTTTCTTACTAATTTCTAGTGAAAAGTAAGAAAAGTTAAGCAATTTTAAAGAGAAATCAGTATCTTTTACTATTTAGTGGGTTACTTGATAATACATAAATGCTTCCTTATGAAATTTTAAAGTTAAATCTTAAAAATTAAAACTTTCAAATTAAAATTCCTCATGCAGTACAAAAGATACTTAACCCTCTTCAGTGTTTGTTGCCATTTCATGTGTTTTAACTCTTTAAAGCCCATAAGATGTTGTTATCTTAAAATCAGTAGTCATTTAGATCCTGTCAGTTCATCCTCTCTGGTGATTGCTGTGCTTTTATTGGATCGTCCATCACACTGGACAGTTAGCATTCTTACAGCAGGTGGGCTGTCAGATTCTCTTAGCTCTTCTTTCCCTGTGTCTGTCTGTCTTTTCCTGCTTTCAGTTTTCGAGGAATACAACTTCAGTTTAGCAGTTATTATTATGTATTATGTAATAATCTATTATGTAGATGCAGTCCTGTTTCCTTTTGGCTTCCGTTACTTCCCTTGGCCAGTCTTATTATTACCTCTTATTACTATAGAAGGATACATACCTTTTCTCTGGCACTTCTAGGATTCTACAGTATCTTGCTTTCTCATAGGTTGTTGATGATGTATTAGAGACATGATTTTACACAAGGACATTAATTTTTTGATTTACTGCTGTTAATTTTAGCTCTTGCTATTTTACCTTCTTTAAGCTGTTACATGTTCTTCATCACCTGAAAACTTTCTTTTTTCCCTTTTCCTCCCCTCCCTCCCTGAGACAGGTTTTCTCTGTGTAACTCTGGCTGTCTCTGGCACTTGCTTTGTGGACTAGGCTGGCTTCGAACTCAGAGATCTGCCTGCCTCTGCTCTTCTGCTTTTGAGTGCTGGGATTAAAGGTGTGTGCTACAACTACCCAGTGAGGACTTTCTTTTCAACTAAGGAAAATTCTCTTGCTGTAGGCTTGACATGTATTTTTAACGTGAAAAAGGTGTGTGTGTGTGTGCGTGCGTGTATGCGTGCGTGCGTGTGTGTTGATGTTATGCACAAATATGTAGAGGCCAGAGGTCAGCCTTGGGTGTTTTTCCTTAGGAACTGTCCACATGGCTTTTCTTTTTGAGACAGTCTCTCACTTGGACTCTGCCTGGCTTTACCTCCCAGTGCTGGGATTGCAAGTATGTACCACCATCCCTGACTTCTTACATGGGTGCTGGGGTTCAGCCTTACAGACTGAGGCGTCTCCTCGCCCTTATCTGGAGGAAATTTCCATCTTCCTCTCTTGTTTCATCATACATAGGTTCAGTTCTGGGTTTTAGTACCTTTCTTCACTCCTCCTTCCCTCTCTGTCACCAGCTCTTTCTGCTTGCTTTATACTCTTTCGTTATCCAGAGATTACAATAAAGCTTGCATCATGTATGTCAAGCCAATATATTTTGTCATTTTGTATGTGATTCTTAAATTTATTATTTATTTATTTGAATCAGGGTCTCACTATATAGCTGCTGTGACTGGGAAATTGCTATATAGAGTGTGCTGACCCTAACTTGCAGAAATTCAGCTGCCTCTGCATCCCAAGTTCTGGGATGTGCCACCACACCTGGCTCTCATACAGAATTTTTTTTTGAAATTCTGGGTTTTGAAATCAGTAGGCTTCTTATTCCAAATTTCCTAGTTTTTTGAAGATTCTTACTCCACTGTTTCTACTGGCTTTGCAAGGGATCTCCTGGCCTCTTTTATGAGGGAGCACTATTAATTCTGGTAAGTTTAAAGTATTTGGCATTTTTCTCCAATAAGAAAAAGTGAATTGGGAAATTGTACTATGTAGTTTTCTATTTCCATAGCTTTCCCAACCATAGTTGTCACCTTCTGCTCGCTTTTATGTCCCAGAAAGAAAGCTTTAGTCCCTGTCTTTGTGGACAGAAATGTCCCTTGTTCAGATTCTAGTGTCAGACAGGTAGGAAGTGGGAGGTGGAGGGTCCCAGGTACCTGTCTGTCCTGGAGACGATTTGCCACAGAGAGCTTGTTCCTTCTGTTTGGATGGAAGTCAGTGGTACTCAGAAGAGAAGACAGAAAATGATTTCTTTCTGTTAGGGGAGAGTTCCATCTAAGTCTTCACATATCTTAACACATTCGTTCAAGTTAGTTTTGAAAAGATTGATCAAAACTTCAAATGTATGCTAAAATTTTATATGCTAAGTTTATTTTGTATCTCTGCAGGTCCTGCTCAGTCTGGAATTTTGTCAGACCGTGAAGTGGTAAACCTCTTTCTTCATTTTACCGTCAACCCTAAACCCCGAGTAGAATACATTGATCGACCACGATGCTGCCTCCGAGGAAAGGAGTGCTGCATCAATAGATTCCAGCAAGTAGAGAGCCGCTGGGGCTACAGTGGGACAAGCGACAGAATCAGGTATCTGCCGGAGCGTGGGCTGGGCATGTGCGGGTAGGGCGTCAGTTAGTGCTTAGCCTTTCTTTAGCCTCCTCATCATGTGAGAGGCAGTTAGCCAATATTTCATTCTATAGTTTGCTTAATAAAGGATGAGGCCAAAGCTGCACACAAAGAAAAAATAACTGCTTTTAGCGAGTAAGAGTAGGAACAAGTGATTTAAGTAATCAAAGTAAATAGAAAATGAATATAGAAAGAGCACTAGAGAAATTAAATAGGCAAATGAAGAACGGAGTGAGTTAAAACTGATGAATACATAATCTGTTTTCCTTAAAAGATCAATAGGACAAACCGTCCTAGAAGAAGCAATTCTTCAAATTCCTATCTAGAAATCAAAATGTGACTATCATATGCTAAAATTTTCACTTTAATTCTGGGTTTACTCTGTGCTGATAAATTGAACATCTTGATGGAATGGATCATTTTATAGGCAAATATAAATTATCAGAATTGACCGGAGAAGAAAGCCTGAGTAGACCAATTACCTGGGAGGAGTTAAGTTGTCAGAGAACTGTCCATTCACAGAGTTCACAGGTGAGTTTGTATCAGACCTCCAAGGAACAGAGGTTCCTGGAGCACTGAGAGAAGGAAATACCATGTAGTTAGTTCCTAAAGGAAGCAACATTCAGATAAGAGTTGAATGAGACACATAGTCTGGACCGCCTCACCATAGGGTATAGAGGAAATTCTACAGCCCGCTCTGCCCTGACACAGCGGTGCTATGAGAACAGATAGAGTATATTTGGAGGGTGAAGAAGTAGCTCGGTGATCTGTTAATATGGCTCATCACTGTGGGAGACTAAAGAAAACAGCGGTTCCTATAGAGAGCCAGACTCTGGAGGGTGGTAGGGTGCCGTTGATAAAATTCTACCTTTGTACATGCTGATAACTATTAATAGATTCAATCTAGAAAACATTTCACTAACAATGATTGACCACTGAAGAGAAATTAAGAATTGAAACTCTAACTAGAGATACCCACCTTTGCTAGATTTCGGCAGTCATTGATGCAGTCATAAATTAGAGCCCTATATAATCAGAAAGGAAGAGGCCTTTTACATTAATTCTGGATGTACCTTAGTACATAGCTCTAGGAAACTCAGTTTTTCTATAATATATATAATATAAAATATCTATTTTATACATACACACATATATATAATCTTTTATTTTTTCCCTAAGACAGGGCATCTCTGTGTAACAGGTCTTTGCTGTCCTGGAACTCACTCTGTGGGCCAGGCTAGCCCCAAACTCAAAGAGATCCATCTTTCTCTGCCTCCTGAGTACTGGGATAAAGGCATGCGCCACCACTGGCAGGCAAATATTTTGTACTTCTTCATTTACTGACTTGAAATGAAATTCATATTGTCATGCTTAGGGGATAAATGGTCTATCTGTAATACATACAGAGAAATACATACAGTTGATAATAAAAGTGTAAGGTAAAATAATGAAGCTGACAGGAAGGTTCATACTTCAGTACACAGACTTTTGGGAGCACAGTAGCAGGCAAACCAAAGTGTACAGCTCAATGTGTATGTGCTCATGTGTGTCGGCTACAAAGAAGGCACATGTTTTAATGCCTTACATTCCAGAAGTTGACAAAAGTTGAGTCACTTCTCTGTATTCATATTTCCATATCTGAACTTACCTACTTGCTGAAAGCTGTTTCAAATTCTAAAATCTTTGCTTAGATTTTTTAGTCCTTTTCTGCCAGAGACTTTATTTGCATGTTCCCAAGCAAGCTGAAGCTCAGCTTTCCTACAGAGCTGGACCAGGAAAGGACAGTGCGTGCAGTGCCGGAGACTGCTCTGGGCTGAATCTAAAGGGCTAGGTCCAGGTGCAGCAGCTCTTAGTAGGGCAGCCTTGGTCAAGTCACCGGATGCCTGAACTCCAATTGCTCTTTTGTAAAATGAAGATAACAGTGTAGGATGTGTCGTTCATGGGATTTAAGTGGAGGTAGATCGGGGTGTTTGTGTGAGTCTTCACATATGACATATGCATGTTTGGGTATAAAGTGTGTGTGTAAATATATGTATAATTACCAATGGCAACAATAAATGCGTAAGTTTTATTTATTTATATGCTACTTGCCGTTTATGGAAATCACTAAAATATCTTTGGTTTGTAAATAAAATATGATTACAGCTTACAGCCACAACAAAAAGTTTCGTTTCATGAATTCTGGGAGTGTTGGTTCTGTTCTGTACATCACAGGAATTGTAGTGTCACAGGAATTGTAGTGTCACTGGCTCCTTGTACCTGAACCTTAGGGTGAAGAGAACTTAACAAAAAGCCCATTGGAACTAATAAAAAAATAATTGCTTTAAAATGTGAATTTGAGATTATTCTTACCATTATTATAAACCCTGTTAAAATAAAAAGCCCTCAGTTACAGAAATGAACAGTGGTCACAGTGTACAGTGACGTAAATATACTTAATGCCACTTACTGTACACTTAATGACTAATGTGGTATAGTTTATATGTGTATTACCACAATAAGAAACCCAAGACTTTAAATGTAAAACAATGAGATATATTGAGTAAATAACATTTTAAGTACCTATTTTACTATATTGTAGTATATATATTGTAGTTATATATTTACTATATTGTAGTATATATATTGTAGTTATATATTTACT
>LOJH01011950.1:13825-26020 GCA_001685095.1 Ellobius talpinus
TATTGTAGTATATATATTGTAGTTATATATTTACTATATTGTAGTATATATATTGTAGTTATATATTTATTATGTTGAACATTACTATAATAGAGTAGGATTAAACTCCAAAATGGTCAGAAAATAGTTCTTCTGTGTAGATCTAGAGAACTTCGCCTGGAATCACACTTTACTAAGGATGAATTAGCCTCTTAAATTGCGTATGTTAGACAGTTCCTTTCAGAAGTCCCATGTTTTTGGTAGAGGAATGGCCTCACAAAATATAAAGTTAATCTGGAAGAATAAATTCTATTTTACCAAAGGGAGGAGCAGCTCAAATACGAAAAAGAACGCTGAGTCTATAAGGAGTGTTATATGGACCACATTATAGAGGTCAGAGCCATGAGGCCAGGTGAGCATTTGGAACGGAATAAAAGAGGGAATGATTGGCCACTGGAGTTGGATCCTTACTGATCCCATGCAGTATTTATATAAATTAAAGTTTTAACATTAAACAAAAACAAAACTTTGAACATAGTACAACAGATGAGGATGATGGGGCCTCTCAGCCTAGAACAGATCATTGTTTGGTAAAGAATTTATGTCCCAAACCATGAAGTTTAAAGATAAATGACGAATGAGGGACTCTTTGAAGTAGTTTGACAGACATCATAAAGCGTGAGCGTGTGCCTTTGATTTTCCTCAACATTGCTCCTGCGAATTGAGTCTAAGGAATGATGGAAGCTGTGAGACAGTTTTGCTATGAATCATATATTATCATATAATGAAGAACTGCAGATAACCCAGATTATCCAAGTACATGTCACTTCTTCTCATGAAGATGGGTTCGATAGTTAGGCTACATGAGTTATCTTAAGGGCCTATGGAGGAGGTGTGATCTAGGTCATATAGATAGGGCAGAGGTCATCTGGGTTATTAGCCACCTTCAGTCCTGGTTGTGGCAGCTTGGAGGAGCCCCTTCTCATAGTAATACAAAGGTCACCTAGAGTATTAAATGTCTCCAGTTCTGCTTGTGGGAGCTTGCTATGTCCAGGTCCTGCAGATAGTGCGTGGATCACCTAGGCTAATAGCCACCTCTAATCCCAGCCTTCTGGGCAGAAAACAGGTTATACATCTTTTCCTTGAAAAGACAACCCTGAATGAATATTCCCTAGTGCTCTGTGCGCACAACAGCCTATGTATGACCTTTGTGTTCCCAGTACCTTCTTTCTCCCACTGTGTTGTCTGGACGGTCTTGATCTTGCGAGCACAAGTTTTCCTCCTGCTTTGACTTCCTGGTAACCTCAATATGAAAGTTGTTGCAGCCATGCCTGGCTAAAGCTTGTTTCACTGACTACAGAAACTGGGGAGAATAAAAATAGATAGTTCACTAATGTGTAGGGCTGCTGTGCTATTTAAAGGAGGTGAGTTATAGTAAGCAGTGGAGCTGTGTGCTCAGTGCATGTGCAAGTACTCAGGAAACTGTTGTGGTGCCAGGAGTAGTAATAGTGATCGGAACTGCAAATGCTGAGATTACAGGTTACCTGTAATCATTGTGTGTAATACAGTCTTTTCAGTTGCTTTGTAGGTAATATCTTTTTTTACACATACAGTAAATGAAGTAAAATAGATGGGTATTTCTTGACTATTGTGACCAAACTAGACTTGCTAATTATTTTCTGGAGCCTTTATCCAAATCCACCAATGTGAGTTGGTGCCTGTCTCTACCACCAGCTGTTAGCTTAGTGCATTTACAGCTCTTCCCACAATATAGAGTTAGTATTTGTCCCTCTCTTCTTGTTTATCACTGTCTTCCGTATGGTAGAGACGGAAACTGTGCCTTGTTCCCCATTGTTTCCTGACCAGCCTCACAGACTGAATATGCTAGGCCCTTGGTAAGTATTCACTGAGCTGACAGAATGTCCAAGTTTGGGACTTTGATCTTAATGACTAGAATGGTCATGAGGGAGATTTGGATGAGTGCAGCCCAGAGCCAGCCACTGTAATAAGAGCAGGTATTCAGAACAAATTCTGCTTGAGGTCCTCTTCGGTTCACATTAGGATTTGTGGGAAGTGAAGATGACATTTTCAAAAGTGTCTTTTATGATGATTTCCTTTTTGTAACTAAAATCCAGATACCACTTTTAAAAAGCTATAATCTTCAAAATATGAACAGTTAGAGAATTTTTTATGTTATTTTGTAATGGGATCCTTTCTCGCAGGTTCACAGTAAACAGAAGAATCTCTGTAGTTGGATTTGGTTTGTATGGATCTATTCATGGGCCCACGGATTATCAAGTGAACATACAGGTACTCCCCCATCCCTGGTATGAAGATTTCAGTTCTGCTCCTTACTCTTCAGCTTTTTTATTTGTTTTAAAAGGCAGCCACTACTTAGCCCCTGCCATTAAATAGTTCCTGTCTGGATACAAGGGTCTAAAAATAAGGAGACAGAATTGATGGATTTTCATGTGAAATTTCTTGATGTTTCATCTGAGTGTTGACCAGTATTTAAAAATGTTTAGATACCCTCCATGAAATCCATTCAAAGTCCACCTAACCAGTTTTGTTACCAAGTTACAAAGAGCCATTTTAACCACTGTAGTAAAGCCTCGTTTTTCTGGGCAACTTCTCCTAATACCATGTGTCTACCAGCTGAGCTATGGTTCCTAACATACCATGATGCCAAATCCTCTAAATGAATGTTTCCTTGAAATTAGTATGTGTGTGGGGTAGGTAGTGGTAGGTACATGTATGTGCTGGTCTGTGCGGGTGGGTGTGAGTGCACATAAAGGTCAGAGGTTGAAGTTGGAAATAATTCCAGGATCACTATCTTCTTGCTTCTTTTGTTTCATTTCCAGACAGGGTTTCTCTGTGTAGTCCTGGCTGTCCTAGAACTAGCTCTGTAGACCAGGCTGACCTTGAACTTAAAGAAATCCATGTGTTTGTGCCTCCCAAATACTGGGATTAAAGCATGCACCACCACCCCTAGCACTCTCTGTCCTCTTATTTGAGACAGTCTCTCACTTCACCTAGAGCTCACTAATTTAACTAGGCTGACTGTCCTGTGAGCTCCAGGGATCCTCTTGTCTCTGTCCCCACCTCTCCTCGCCATCTCTGGGGTTACAGATGCATGCTATTGCACTCAACCTTTATGTAGCTGCTAGGGATCTTAACTCAGAACTTCGTGCTTGTGCGGCAAATAGTCTGCCCAGCACTAAAGCGATTTTCCTAGTACTTTAAGTTTTATTAGAACCACTTAGAGGACTTTTTCTTTATTTAAATATTTATTTTATTTTGTGTGCATACACCTGAGGGTATGTGTGTCCTGTATATGCAAGATCAGAGGAGGCATTGGCTCTCCTGGAAACCAGAGTTAGACAGTTGTGAGCTGCCGTGTGGGTGCTGGAACCTGAACCTAGTCCTCTGCAGGGGCATCTTTCCAGTCTTGAGAGCTTTTCTTAGTACCTGTGCTGGGTCATCATCCCAGAAACTTGTCACATAGAAAGGATAGTCTAGTGTAGCAGACAGAGGTGGCTTCTTTTTTAAAATGTGAAAGTTCATCTTTATGTGCCTGGGTTTTTTGTTTTGATTTATTTTTGAGATCCACTTTACGTTTCACCCTAAATAAGAGCCTTGCATGTCTCAAGACAGTACTTTGGCTCAGATGAAAATACCAGAGACTTGTGGTAGAAGAAGGATTTGATAACTTGCAACATTTTTGAAAGTTGATCCATGTCTCCACTGCCACTAGCTACATGGACCACCATTAAGGAAAGATAGATTCTTGGGACTATAGCAGTTATATCACTCAAAGACCCACACCCACCCCCTTCAATCTCAGCTCTCCAAATCCCATGGGGCAGCAGTATTGAAGCAACAAGTATATGGAGCACAAATAATAAAAACGCAGAGACAGATATTGGGGTTCAAGCTGAAGATCAGAAAAGCAAAGCCACTAGAGAGTTTTTACCTCTACCATGGCTCAAAGGGACAATCCTATCCTTGGTGTAACTGCAGACTGCAATGCTCTCCACCAAACCTCAGCTGTCTTATATACCTCTCTCTGCCCAGCCACATCACTCCTGTCTCCACCTCCCTAGTGCAGAGATTAAAGGCATGTGTCTCCTGAGTATCCAGAACACCTTTGTGTGAGCTCTGTTTCAATCGTGTGTGTTTGTGTGTGTGTGTGTATGATTCAATCTTGTATAGTCCAGAGTGGCCTTGAGTCCTGGGATTAAAGGTGTGTGCCACCACTTCCTGCCCTCTAGAAGTTTAGCACTCTGATCTTCAGGCAAGCTTTATTTATTAAAACACAAATAAATATTATAAGTATATAAATTGATGGTAATTGATACAAGAAGGTGTTGAAAATACATCCATATGCTAATAATGGCAGCTTGTTGTAGTGTAATGGTATTTTCTAGAGATTTTATAGTTCCAACCTTTTATTGAGCTAATAGTAGATACTTGAAAGGTATATTCACTGAGCATGGGGTGCGCACCTTTAATTCCAGTCTTGGAGTGTTCCAGGCCAGCCAGGGCTACATAGTGAGACCTTGTGTTTAAAGGGAGGCAGGGTGAGTTATATTAGTAAATCACACATATGGCTTAGTTGTCACAGACTGTACATCTGTGTAGCCAGTGCCTAGCTACACCCGGTACCCTTCCTTCTCCTCTCCTGCAGAGGACCTTAGCTTTAGGTGGCTTTTGCCCATTTTAGTACTGTTTCCTAGACCATTGGCAGGAAGGCAGGCTTATGAGAGCACTGTCTCATGTATGGAAGCCCTCCTAGTAATTGGTAGGCTCTGCCTTAAGCTTTCCAAGCCATCCTCCATGAAGCTTCGCCCTCTTTAACAGAAGCGGTTTCCGCTCTGTCCATTGTCTTTATCATCTGAACTAGCACTGCCTGCATATTTCACCTCCTCTATTGGCTGACTCCTGGAGCGAGTCCCATGATGTCTTGTATATCGCTTAGAACTAATAATATAGAGCTAATTTATTCACAGACATGGCAGTGCATTTAGGGGCATTTTAATTTCAGTAAATACTGAGACTGAAAATGTTGAGAGATTATCCTATGAATAAGACATGGGCTAAACAAAGAAAGATTTTTTTCCCTCCAATATCTCAAGTTCACATCTCCACTCCTCCACAGATAGGGTTTCTCTGTACAGTCCTGGCTGCCATGGAACTCACTTTGTAGACCAGGCTGGCCTCAAACACAGAGAGATCACCTATGTCTGCCTCCCAAGTGCTGAGATTAAAGGTGTGCACTGCCATGCCTGGCTCAAGTCCACATTCTAAAGTTCACACACCAAACTGTGTTTTGTATGGAGCCTCTCTTCTGCAGCCAAGCCCCCACTGCTCGATGCCTTCCCCACCCTTCCTGTGATGCATGAGTTAAAGAGCTATTTTCTGACCATCGAATGCTTTAAAAAGGCATCTTTGATAATTAGAGATAAGTGGAGAAAAATTAGAACATGGAAAGTTTACAGTCTGAGTCGCAAAAGTTCTAAAGCTTCCCATTCTTTCTGCAAGACTGTTACAGTTTAACTTAGATGTCACTTCTCTTTTAAACCACAGATCATTGAATATGAGAAAAAACAAACCCTGGGACAGAATGATACTGGATTCAGTTGTGACGGCACCGCTAACACATTCAGGGTTATGTTCAAAGAACCTATAGAGATCCTGCCCAACGTGTGCTACACGGCATGCGCAACCCTCAAGGTAAGAGCCGCCTGGACTCACGTGTGGCTCCTGCCTTCCATGCTTTACAGAGCTTCTGGTAGGGGAGCCTCTTAGAAACGGGGAGGGGAAAGCGAAGCGAAGACCCTCCACGGCTTTAAGTGCTGTCCAGCACTTACGCTATTCTGAGAGAAGAGTTCTTCCTAAGGACTGCTGCCCTTTTGTTTAAAGAAATTGAACTTTCCACACAAGAGAAAGTACTGTTCCCTTAAGACTAAGACCTTTCCACAGTTGTTAATGGCCTAACTCTTTATTGGTGTTTTTAAATTGTTTTTAAGCAAAAACTCCATATTTCATTGAATGACTGAATGAAATTTTATACGGAATCTGTAATGACTAGGGCAGAACACAGTGAGCGCTTCCTAGACGACTCTCACTAAACCATCGCTTCTCATTTAGGGTCCAGATTCTCACTATGGCACAAAAGGACTGAAGAAAGTGGTACATGAGACCCCTGCTGCAAGCAAGACTGTTTTTTTATTTTTCAGCTCCCCTGGCAATAATAATGGTACTTCAATAGAAGATGGACAAATACCGGAAATAATATTTTATACATAATCTAGTGTTAATGACCATTCAGTCTAATCACAAAGCATAAACAACTGGCCACAAATAGTTGAGTGTCATGAGTATTTATAATTACAGAATAAGAAACATTTTAGTTTCTTAAAGAAAGTAAAAAAGCTTATTTAAATTTCTGCATGACTCAAAGGCAGATTTTCCATTTTCTTCTAACCCTCGGGGCAAAGAGAACCAGGTTTGTGTGAAAAGCGCAGTCTTTCCACTTCGTTTTGTGTGATTCATAGCTCCACTGACTCGTCTTCTTTCATTACTTTGGGAACTGAAAGATTTTTGTCTTATGTAGCAGATGTGAGTGTTTTCACTTTTTTAAGAGCTTTTGTTTTTACTATTTTGAAAGTTAGGTGAAATGGGTCAGAATTCCTACAGAATTCTTTTTAACTCAAATAACTAATTTTAGAAAATTAAGCTGACTTTATATTTGGGGTTTTGAAATATCTGGTTGTTAGCATTTGGAATAATGCTAAAAGTAAGACTAAAAAACACCCAAGAAAACTTTCAGTGTATTTATAGAAAGGTATTTTGTAATAGTACAGTAGTGTATTGCATAGTACTGTTTAAAACTGTAAGTGGAGCTTGTATACAGTGACAATAATTGTTACAAACAGATCACAGGGATGATCTAAGTGGATTCTTTGTCACTCCCACCCTGCTCTGCCTGTCACGGGGCTGCCAGTGATTCCTAGATGACTGAGATAAGGTGGAGGTGCCCATAGCACCCGCACACTGCAAGAACGGGGACAGCGCTGTGCCCCTCACAGCTGCTTTCACACCATGAAGCTGTCCAGCCAGTCACTCCTGCTGAAAAGGAAGGAGGCTTTTTGTCAGCTACATAGTTCTAGCCAAGAAACAACATGCTTGATAATTGTGACCTTTTAATGTGGCTGGCGCATCTATAATAAGAGTGGGTCAGAAGGATATCTGGCAGAGACATTTCTACGTTTTTATAAAGCAGATTTTTAAAATACAAGTGAGATAACATTTTCCCCTTGAAAATGATTATCTTACAAAAAATTAACCTTGTGTAAATTAAGCTTAAGGTGTATCAGTCTATCAATACTTGTGGGAAATTGTTAAAAATAAAAATTCTAAGTATCAATTTAAGAATTTTTTCTAAGTAGGATATAAAAGATATCATCAAAAGTAATATTTTCTATTTTCAAGAGGGCAGGGAGGTGATGTGTTGGTGGCCAGGGCCTCTTGGAGTTGCTGAAGAAAGGGCACTGTTTCCTGTCTGCCCTGGTACCATGATCTCATGTTGCCAGCCTCAGCTGGAATACCCATGGAATGTGTGCTTCTGCTTAACCGAAGTTTAGCAAAGACTAATAGCCGTGGGGAGTACTTCTTCCTTACCAAGTGCTGCATGCAGAGGTAGCTAGTGCTTCTGACTCTGGGGCACTCACGTGCCTTGCTTCTTATGAACAACTGTAAAGGGATGTGGCTGATGGAAGCTACAAGAAACAGAACCACTCACTGACATTGGGACATCACCTGGAATCTTTAAAATAAATTTATCCTTTTTGTTTACCTATCTTTTGTCATGTGCCTTTTTCTCTAAAAGTTGAATGTGAGACACTTTGGAACAAAGGTTGTAGTTAATTAAAGTTTAGCTCTTAAGCACTTCTAATTTTAACCAGTACTTACAGAATGGGGCAGGGGACAGTTCAGAGGTACAGCAGGTACCTAATATGGTTTGAGTGAAAAGGACCACATCGGCTCATGGAGAGTGGCCCTAGTAGAGTGAGTGGTGATATTTTTCTGTCAGCTTAGCAGCTGCAGTAGTATCTACTGATAGTTTAATGCTTCTCTGTGGCCCCACAGCCCTGCAGTCAACGCCCCTCTGGCCCCTGGCTGTGGCCTATAGGGCCTTCCAATCCCATGGCCCAGGCTCTGCCATGGCCACAGTATGTAGGTTTAAACTAAGTCTTTATTGTTCTAGTTACCAACAGTGACTTGGAAGTCAGATGTGGGGGTGAAAACCTGCTAGATCGGAGAAGCTAACTGTCAAGTGTCTAGGGGATTTCATGATTTCCTGAACTTTGGTTCCATTTTGTGCCTCTATTGTAATTTATTTAAAAATAGATGTGGTGTGGTTAAACACATGGATCCCTGCCTGAGCCTTCAAGCTTGCTGTCCCTAGCCTTTCATGAGCTTTCCTCTCATGAGCACATCACACACACCCTTCCTTGTCCTATGGGACTGCTGTGTCTGTGATGTGAACTGAGATGCCCCATTCTGAGCGCAGCCTTCAATGGCTGTGTTCAGCACTCACGCTCCATCCTACCTGTTACTGCATTTGAGCGCTGCAGCCCTTTGACCCTCTTGACTTCCCTACACAGTCAGACATTTGGTCTTTAACCACTTTAGTGACCCGATCAATATATACCCAGATCAATGTGACTGCCTGAATTAAAGGTTAGTGTCCTAGCTGCTGAGGCCGGGCCTTCAAAGTCCTGTCATTTGGGGTGTAACTCAGTGGCAGAACATGTATCCAACATCAGAAATAAATGATGTAAGTGGACATTGGGATTTTGATTTCCTCTGGCTCCAGCCTGAATCAGATTGCTGGTGCCACTGGGTGAGTTTCCAAACTTATAGCTAATTCCTCATCACTTACCTTCAACACCTCCCCACCCCTGGCTGGTGAAACTCCAGGTCCTGCGTCTGAAGCCTCCCTCTTCTAGCTCATTCCTGTGCTTTCAGATGCAGTTACCTGGTTCAAAAAAATAAAGTCCCCCCAAACCCCTCCATATTCCTATTCTCAGCAAAGGGTGAAGTCTTATCTACACATTTCTGTTTATCTGCTAAAACTGCCCCACCTGGGTCACCAATACCACTAACTTTTTAACCTGTCAACACCTGGTCATTTCAGTTTTTGTGACAATTGTCAGTTGACCACTCCCCTTTGCTGCCATACTACCTCTGGCTAGTGTTTAGCTGTGGCTTGTCTCCCTGACCCTTTTGCTCTTTTGGACCTGCATGACAGCTCTGCACATTGGGAATGTAATGATGATCCATTTCTTTCTGACCATCTGTTCTCTAACACCCGCATAGGGCTCTGATGCTTCAGTTAGGCACAGGTAGCTCCTTAACTATTCCACTTGGATATCCCCAAATACTTCAAACTTACTGTACCCTAAAGCCTCACTTCAAACTGCCAACTCTGTTCACTAGCCCCAGACTTGGGCATCTTCGGTCTTAGTTGCTACATGTGATCTTCCATCCCTAACTATTTAGGACCCAAAGACCCTCAAATGGTTATACACTATCTCCCATTTAGGTGGCAGATATCTTCCTACCTCTGGGCATATCTTGTCCACACATTCTACCAAAACTAAGCAAGGCCAGTCCCTGACTTCAGCAGTCGTCTTGACTGGCCTCTGCTCCACTCGCGAGCCGTCGTATTCCATTTCCCATTGTAAATCCCCTCCTTTCGCACAGCGCTGTGCAAATGGCCACGATGCCGCGTGGGGAAGACTAGCGCTGAGGCTGGCTGCTCTTGTCACCAACTCCTAAGGACAAAGATGGCTCTACACGTGATCGCACCCCTGGCAGGCAGGTTCCAAAAGAACGAAACCAGGGCGCAAGGCGTCGCTCTCAGATGAGGGCAGGGCGCGCACGCTGCTTCCGCCCGCGACGTGCGCAGGCGCAGAAGACTTCCGCCGCTCCGCTCGGTGGCTCTTCGCGGCGCCGGCGGGTTTGGGATGCTGCAGCTGGCGGTGGGCCGCGGCGCTTCGGCTCCCGCTAGACTCCTGTCTGGTTCCACGATGCCTAAGAAAGCCGGCGCGACGAGCAAGGCCAGTGGCAAGTCCCGTGGTGTGGAGAGGGTGGGCCACGGGGCTACACCGGCAAGGACTAGAAGCGGCGCCTGGCGGGTGGGAGACCTCCCTGACACCTTGTCACTCGGGTCCAGGTCTGAGCCTTCTGGGCCGCACATTAGCCCGCCTGAGGACCCCTGGCCACGCTCCCGCACTTCGAGGGTTGCACTTCCTGGCAGACTGCGTTCTGCCTCCCTATGGTCGAGGAGGCGGCATCCCCTCCTCTGACATCTTCCTTCAACTCCAACTCCTTTCTATGACCCAGCTCAGACACTGCCACCTGTTGACACCTTCCCCAGCTCCCCAGCCCCGGGTGCCTTTCTCCATGCAGAAATGCATTGTGGATGTGTACTTCATTGGTGCAGTTAGCACAATTATGTGCTTTATTATGGTTCTCTCGCGCTGTAGTCCCAGCTCCTCGAAGTCAAGGGAGTATCTCTTCATACCCACTGTCTGCATACTGCCACTGGATTTATGAATAAAAAGTTCTTACCGTGGCTTTTAAGTCCCCGTCATTATTATTCTTTCTGCAACCCACCCCTCACCCTCTCACCCACTGCGAGCTTTAGGGTGCATTGGATATAAATATGACTAGTTCATGGCTCTGCTTGCGAGGAATAGGAACTATACAGCAGCCAAAGTAACAAGTTCTAAGGTAGCCGGAATGAGATCCGAACAGGGCGCGCACTCACACACACCACCTTCCAGCTTTAGGCTACACCAAGTAACTGGTAAGTAATAGGCTCTACTTGAGACTTGAGGAGAAAGTGAATTAGTTGAAACTAACAAGAGAAAGCAGCAATAAAGGTGTGGAGGCCAGAGTCAGGCCTTCCCAGGCCGTACAAACACTGTGGGCTGGTGGGAGGCTGACAGGGTCCTTGAGGAACGTGGGGAAAGCTCCTGGGCGGCCGCTGCTGGATGGGAAGCCTGGTTTAGCGAAGGTGAGGGGCAGTAATGGGTCAAGATAAAAGTGCGATGAAATGTCTTGTAACCTGTAAACTTGTGTGTGTCATTTCAGGGTAAAAACCAAACCAAGGAACCAGAGACGCCACTTCCTCCCGCAGGCCCTGTGGCAACCGATCCTAAAGGCTGTGTCACCATCGCCATCCATGCCAAACCCGGCTCTAAACAAAATGCTGTGACAGGTGTGTCTGAGCACCGATGGGATTCCTGTGTGGGCCAGGCTGTCACTTCACCTTCTCTCTGCCACACTAGCTGGTAGCCTAGCTGTGGCTATAAATGGTATTTTTATATATGATTTAGAGGCTTCCCTCTTAAAAACCCTATATTCTCAAGCAAAGGTGTTTGAAACAGAATGTGCAATATTTAATACCAAGTTAAATGGAAACCATTGTATCTCTTCCTTTTTAAAAATGTGGTGCTTTGGAGATGGCCTGGTTACATCGTGTACCAGTAAGTCATGGATATTTGGGAACTGAGGCAAGGGGATCTTGAGTTTGAGGTCTGTCAGTACAAATAAGACTCTGTCTCTAAAACAACAAAGCGTTTGGGAGGCACACATAAGCAAGCAAATGTGTAGCCTAGACTAGCCTTAGACACTGACAGAGAGGAGCAATGCCTTGGTATAGTGGTAATGATTATTAACCTGGAAAGTGGGAGACAGCCTGAGCTCCAAGACCCCTGGCTGATTCCTATGCAAAGTTAAAGTTTGAACTGAATTATCTTGAAAAATCTTTATTTTCAAGATAAAGCTTTGTATACCAAATTATTTTTATATTTTGAAAATACTACACCAAGGGGCTGGAGAGGTGGCTCAGAGGGTTAAGAGCACTGGCTGCTCTTCTAAAGATCCTGAATTCAATTCTCAGCAACCACATGGTGCCTCACAACCATCTATAATGAGATGTAGTGCCCTCTTCTGGCCTGCAGGCATATATGCAGTCAGAATACTATCTATATACATAATAAATAAATAAAATCTTAAAAAAGAAAAGAAAATACTACACCAAAGCCAAAGTGCTAGATAGGCCTGGTTTGTGCTAATGGCCTTGTTATCTTGTATCTGTTACCCATACTTTGGCCAGTTTTTCTTCCTCCCTCCCTCCCT
>LOJH01011951.1:5645-16787 GCA_001685095.1 Ellobius talpinus
TCTGTGGCTGTTTCCTGTAACAAAGCATACAGAGGAGACCTGTATAACCTCTTGGTTATAGAGGTGCTTCCCTGACCCCCCCAGAGTTCTAGACCGGAGTGAGACACAGGCAAGGTGATGAAGCACTGTGGTGTAGCCTGGCAGTGAGCATTGTTGATGAGCAGGGCCACCTTGTATCGGGGGAATGGTAAGAAGGCTGACTTCAAGGCCACTAACACCACTGAGCCCCCATAGATAGGACAGAATCAGACCAAGGAGCACAATGTTGTCTTTGGGGGTTTCTTTGCGAAAGGAAGAGGGTTTTTCTAGCCCAGCCCCTTAGAGACCACTTTCGTTTCCATTTTTCTCAGATGATGACATCTCCAGAGGGGGTCCTCCAGCTGTGGGCATATCACCTCACACGTGTGGCCCGTGTTGAGAACCACATACCCCTTATTAATTACCACAATTAGTATCTCTTGTGGGCTGCTGAGACTACCTTCAGACAGACTCCCAGTGTGCGAGAATTCACCACCCTCCCCCACGAACAGTGACATCAGTGGGAGCCCATGATACTTCCTAAGCCCCTCTCTTTAAAGCCAAGTGGGCACACAGATCACTTTTCCCCCAAAGGACTCTTCCTGGTGTGTAGTGTTTCAGTTGACTTTTCGTCCTAACATGGAATGTGAGGAGGAAGTACGAAGAACCCAGCATACCCTGAATGTAACTGCTGTCGTCCAGGGGATCAATTCAATTAGTTTGTCACCCCCAGACCCTCCCAAAAGTCAATGTTCATGGCTTCTAAGTTGGCAAGATAGGGCCTACCGGAAGTGGAAATGCAGTTTTATCAGGAAGTGATTTGGAAGGTGAAGATGGGAAATACCTCTGTCATGGTCTAGCTGCATAAAAGACCTATTAACTTTTTTAAAAAAGAGATTTATTTTTAGTTATGTGGGGGGGATATATATACACTTGTGTACAGATGTTCTTAGAGGTCAGAGATACCTAGAACTGGAGTTACAGATGGTCATGAGCTGCCAAACATGGCTTCTGGGAACTGAACTTAGGTCCTCTGCAAGAGACGTGTGCACTCTTAGCTTCTGAGCCAGTCATCTCTCTAACATCCCACACCCCCTTTAAAGGAGCCTTTTAATTCACCTTTTAGAAAGATGATGTTTTTCAAGATGAGAAAAATCATTCTATCTGTCAAGTGCTTGCTAATAAGTATGAAGATGCGAGTTTGACCCCCAGGGCCCATGTTTATTTTTATTTTATTTTATTTTATTTTGAAGGCTAGGCGACACATCAAGTGTTTATAATCCCAGTGCTGAGGAGGTGGAGGCAGATGGAACCCTGGAGTTTACTTGCCAGCCTAATATTGAAATAGAATTGAAGAGCCCCTGAGACTAAGTGAGAGACCCAGGCTTAAAACAATCTCTCCCCCAGCAAAATAAACCCCCAAACAGCTTGAATGTCTGAGTGCCTAAAGAATGAAATTCAAAATTATCCTCTGGCCTCTACCAAACACACACACACACATACACACACACACATGTACATAAGCACACACACTCTCATTCAATGGTAGGACTCCATCTTCCAGATTCAAGCTAAGGATCTCCTGTGGCTGGGTTCTTTGAATTGGTGTGCTAACTCAATACCTTTCCAGTCTCTCAAGCTTCCAGGCACAGTGAACATATTACCATTTTAGTCTTGGGGTCACTGTGAAACTTCACGGAATTCACTTGTTTTCCCTGGGAAGGATGTTTTGAGAAGGACACCATTATGGTGCCCTGGCCCCCGTTGACACGCTGGCTCGGGGAGGGGGGTGTTAGCGGGGACTCAGGTGCCTGAGAAAAGGAGTGAAAAAAAAGAAGAAAAAACCAACTGAGAAAACCCAAGAGAAACTGAAAGACTGCACGCTGGAACAAAAGGGAGGGGGCAGCCAGCCTCGGGACCCAGGCGGTTAAGGAACTGGCTTCGACAGGAAGTGGGCAGGAGGCTGTTTTCAGTACACTCATGGGAACTGAGCTGGAAAGTGCTGTGGTGAGGGTCTGTGGAAAAAAGGGCTCTAATCAAGCTATAAATATCTGTTGCTTTGAAGTTTTATGACCAACAATTAATGTTACTGGAAGGCACATAAAGAGCTATTTCTTAACTTGGTGGGTCTGAGTGGGCCGGGGTCAGGGTAAGAGTCTGGCCTCACACATTCCTCTCTCTCTCTCTCTCTCTCTCTCTCTCTCTCAATACACAGGTGCCTAGAGGAATCCACCACAGTAAATGATCATTTGGTCGTCCACCCATCCATCCATTCATCCATTCATCTCTTCTATCATTATTAACATATGTTTATTCCAGATCATATTCAGTCCCTGCTGATATGCAGCAAGGAACAACCAGACAAAACCCTTGTTTTTTTTGTTTTTGTTTTTGTTTTTTTTTCTTTTTTCTTAACAAATAGAAACATGCCGGGAAATAAGAAGTGCTCTCAAGATACCCATGCTGTTCAGAAGTCTGGACTAGGGACTGGGTGAAGGAGACTTTTCGGTTTTCGGTGGGAAGTACTATAAACAGAGGCAGAGTACAGTGAGGCAGAATGGGGTGGGGTTGACAAGAGCCAAATCCCAAAGTTGTGGGGGCAGGTGCATCAGCTACCGCAAGACTGAGGAGTCCTGGCTGGAAGGGCTGTGGATTTTTCTTAGTTATAGTCAAAGAGGATCCCAGGGTCTCATTTGGTTTTAACCAATGTCTGCTTCTGTTATATCCTTCCTAAAACTTTAATTTTCTTCCTCTATAACAAGACAATGACAAAACTCTCTCAGCGAACACTGCTGATCCCCCATCCCATCTCTTGCTATTCGACATGCACCGATCCCTTCACACTCTCTGACCCCAGTGCTCGGCCCTCTCTCTGGAATCACGTTCCTACTTGGAGCCCGTCCTTGGGCTCTGTGAGCATGGATGAGCTTGATGGCTTTAAGACAGCATGGTTCTCAGTTCCCATGGAAGGCTCATCTTCATGAATAAAGACCTCAAGAATTGTGGGAATCCGGGATCTTGGGCTCTGAGATCTTGAGTTCACTTTAGAAAAAAGTTGACATAGGCAAGAATACGTAGGGCAACCTGGAAATGTTTGCCCTTGGCGAAGGAGCATTTTCAGATACCTTATAGTGACTCCGTAGTGCCCACCTAAGAATGTCCTTACTCGTTTCATAGAACAGCCCACCTAAAGTTTTGGTTAGCCCAAAGTCTGATTTCAAAGTGTGTTCCTCCACATGTTGGAGAGCATGTTTTCTTAAAGAAATGCATGATGCAAATCAACTTCCTTTTCAGGTTGCCTCAATGTGTGTGTGAGTGTGGGGGGAGGGGTTGGTAAGTGTGCAACAAGGGGGTTTTCTTCTTTGTTTTCTTTGGTGCAGGAAGCTATTTGTGACGGATAGGATTCATTACATGACTGTTTAGCTTGCCCATTATTAAGGCTTTAACGATATTAAAATCTAAATAAATACAGAGAGGGAAGCCTTTGGGAGCTAGCAACCCATTGTGCTGGCTTTCTTGAAATTAGTAACAAAATGACACCTAGTTGTCCTGTGTTCCTTCCTTCCCCATTACAGCAACAAAGCCGTAAGCTGTCTCACTTAGTTGACCCTAAATGACTAGTTATCTTCTGACCTGGATGCCAAGCTCTGTGCCTCAGTCTTTGCTCCATGCAGAACCCCTGCATCTCCCAAGAGCCGGGCTCTCATTTCCCTGAAACCTGCTGTGAATCCCAGGACTATGAAGGGGAGAGGCTGGTGTCTTGTGACTAAGACTGGGTAATTGTTCTTCAGCCAGATCTAATTAAACCCTAGGATCCTCTTTGTCTAGTAGGAGATATGGTTGGCAGGTCATGAAATTGTGATGACATCAGAGATGGGGCGGGACCTGCCCAGGCCCGGACATGGAAGTGAGGATGCTTAGAGAGCTCTCTACAACGGATACTGATGTTTCTTAGGACACCGTCTTCAGAGGTCAGCACCACGTGGAGCATCTTAGATGTTCACTTAAAGGTGCTCCTCTGCCTACCTCTCAAGAGTGAGGTCAGCTCCTAGTCTTAACAGTGACCGTGTGACTTCGCTTGTGTACGTGTGTGTGCTCATGTTTCTGTTGGAGCGTGCCAAGGCCGGAGGTTAAGCCTAGACCTTTGCCCTCAGGTGTCATCCTCCTGGAGATCATTAAGTAGGCTGACGGGTTGGCCAGCGAACCCCAGACATCCTTGTGTCACTGCCTCCCCAGTGTTAGGGTTACAGGTGCACCATCATGCTTCTGGCTCTCCTGTAGTTCTTGGGTCCCATGCTTGTATAGTACGCACTTCTGTAGAAGTGACTGAACGCTCTTCCCAGCCCTGGTCGTGTAACTTCTAAATCCATAAAACAGAACACTATCTTTTGCTTTTTATTTAGTCAAACATCCGCTATAAAAAAGACAAAGAATTGGTTAGTTACTGTGATATAGCCATTCTACATTAATGAAAAGGGTATCATTTCTAAAGAAAAACATCTGGATGAAAATTATGTTGTTGTTGCATCTTAAAATACATACATACATATGTGTATAAAAGCATATGCATATATGTATGCTGTGCTGAGCACAGATACGAGAGTGAAAAATGTCTTGACAATAGTTTTGCTTTAAGGATGGGGCTCTGGGTGTGCTTTCCTTTGCATTTTCTCATTAAAACAAAACCAAATACCTTCAATTATGAGATCAAAAAGATGTGTTCAGTGGCTTCTTCTGACCCAATATCTTTTCTGTTTCATTTAAATGAAATTTTTATTTGCATAAAAATTGTTCTTACACTGCTCCAGATGGCCATTTTTTTTTAATGAAAAAGTCATTTCACAATCCCAGTGGTTCAGCCACCCTCACAACAGGGACCTAGCTTTTCTTCTGAGCTGTTGGCTCTCCAGCCCCCAAGACCCTGTTTGCTCAGAGCCAGACACCCACACCTAACATCAAGATATTAGTTTTACCCCAGACTTCCCAGCAGAAGCCAAGGGTGGGTGCTTGGTAACTCATATGAACATCAAAAGGATAATCAGATATTAATTAATCCTGTTCTTCTTTCTCAGACCATTGATAGTTTCTCTCCAGCTGTTTGCACCCCCAGGGTGATCTGTTTGAAGCAGAGAGGGAGGGAAAAAGAGGAAACTGACTGACTCAGCCAAGAGTGAGCCTCACCAGAGTTTCCAGGCCATTTGCCTCATTCCTTCCTTCTCAGGCACAAAGGACAGGAAGCCCAGAGCATGCCAGCATTTTGTTATAAATAATAATGCCAGCAAATGCTGTAGAATGAATGAATGAATGAATGAATGTTCAAGGGATCATACAGAAATTGCCACATAATTTACACAGATAAAGTATGCATATCTATTTCTTCTTAATTCTTCATTCCTTGTTGTGGTCTGTATCTATAATGTACCCCTTCAGATCATGTGCACACAGTTGGTAGCACCGTTTTGGGATGTTGCCAGATGTTTGAGGAGGGAGGAGTGGCTTGGGGAGGTGGGTTACCATGAGCAGACTTTAAAAGGAGAACAATACTGTTTCCTTCATTAAAAGAGCTGATTTTTATTGACTGCCCACTTCTACACTGCATCTACGCAGCGGATCATCAGTGTCTTCTCACCTTGCTGAGAAGGACTTGCCCACATTCACTGGCAGTGTTGGCTTCTGCGTTTGGGGGGCTCAAGGGAGGGGGCCCCATGGTTCTGATTTATTCTGGATTTCCTTTAACATGACTTCTGGTACCCAAAGCAAGGCTAATTCTCATCCTCTGTTTCTTGCCCGTGCTGTGCCTGCCTTTTCTGTTGTAGAGGGATCTCTGATGTCTCTGATGCTAAGTGCTTAGGAAGGCCCCTTGTATCTGCCTTGTATAAACCCCTAATGGAGTTTTCTTTCTCTGGCAGTTCTTCCTTAGTGAGAGAAGCCAGAAGAGATGGGGAAAGAAGAGCCTGTGTCATAGCTGCTTCTCCGAGGAAAGCAAGCTGCTTTCAGGCATGTCCTTATTCTCCTCCTCCACCCCCGCCCCCGTCATTAGTCCAACTGCTTCTCCATAAGCTGTATCGGTTTTATTTCCAGATGGAAAAGTTGAGGCACAGATAAAATAAATGGCAGGTAGGTCAGAGAGTCAGGGAATAGATGAGTGGCTAGGACTTCTGTCATCATCTGCCTAGGGTGGTGGTGAGACTATATTTTTCAGTTGAGAGGAACAGGAGAGATGGGGGAGGAGGAAGAGGAGGGGAAGGAGAGAGAGAGAGAGGAGGTGCATAGATATTAACACAAAGGGAGGTCACTGTGGTTATCACTTACCAAACAAAAAGTTATTTTCTTGGTTAATGAGTACAGCAGGAGTTTCAAAATGCTGCATGCATCCTGTGTGCTAGGGACACGAGCACATGCACATGCACGCATGTACACACACAGAGCGGAGTCTTTTCTCTATGGAGTTTGTAAGTGGGAACAGCACGAGAGAAGTCTTACCACCAGAACGTACCTTGAGGGAGCCTCACCTCCCACTCTACTGTCCTTTCCTTCCACATTGCTGTCCTGAGGTCACTTTGAAGGGTCTCCTGGCATCCCCACCTCAGCCCCTTTTCTCCATTTCTCTGCAGGAAACCAGTGGAGACATGGAAACATTCCACTCCATCTTAAGGCTTCCCAGCCACCCACAGTAGAAACCAGCCTCGACTTGGCTTCTGGGCCCCACAAGCTCTTCCTTCTCATGTATTTTGTTCTTACCTTCTGGGCTTTTCCACTCACACTCATTTCCAGTGTTTGTCCATTGTCCTCACTGCTTGAGGGAACCCAGCCTGGTGTCCTTCCGGCCTCCTTCTGATTGATCACCTGTGCTTGGATAACCTCCCTTATTGGCTCATTGCCCTCCCATCCCTTTCGGAGGCCTTCTCTGGAGAGTGTGCTGACAGTTACCATCCAGCTATGTCATCAGCACACTAGGGCAGAACATGCTGATAATTTTTCCTTGCCTCTCCCATGAGAACCATGAGGAAGCCAGCCCGAGGAAGGCAAGAATTCTACCCATTCTCAAAATTGCAGCATCCTCACCACTGGGAGTGTGGGAGGCACTTAACAAATCTTTGAGCTTTTCAAGGCAAACTTGAATTATACAGAAAGATGAGAAGGGTCTGCAAGTCCCCACCACACACACTTTTTTTGTGTGTATCTGAGTATGTGTATGTGTGTGTGTACATGCTTGTGTGCCTATACAAATGTGTGGGCACCCCTAGAAGCCAGAATGGATATCATATCTCTTAGAGCTGAAGTCACAGGTGGTTGTGAGCTGCCTGGGTACTCCAAAAGAAACTCCAGTGCTCTGAGAACAGCAAGCCTTCTTAACCACGGGGCCATCTCAAGCTCCTGGAGCAGAGCTCTCTGTCCACCTGATTTAACTGATGTCTCAACAATCCAGAAACAACAAAAGCTCCGGATGGAGGTGGGAAGGGAGCCAGGGAAAAGCACAGAGTAGCTGCTGGCTGCCCTCTGTGCGCTTTGTGCTTTCTGTGGAATAGGAGTGTCACCCACTGAAAGGTTCAGGGTGGATTGTTTTACGATGATAAAATCCTGAGTGCATTTCACCTCCCTGGTGCAGTCTTGCTCTAAGGGTAGCGATTATCCGCAGGGATATTGGGAGGGGGAGGCTTTACCGGGTCAGTGGATTCAGAGAAGTCAGAATCCTCTTCCCCAAAGCCCCCCACCCCACTTTTCTCAGTAATTGCATAATGACGTCTTTGATGCTCAGCCCTCCCCCCGTCCCCAGCTGTTTCCTTAGGCATTTATTCAAATTCCGAAGTGCCATTCACAGTCCAGCAGGATGCATATTAGTATTAGGGTCCAAAATTTTTTTTTCTGGCTCACATTATTATAGCCCATGGCAGAAGATTCTAGCAATTAGCAGGAACCAAAAGTGATAATTTATTGCAACCAACATTGTGATCTAATAGTCACACATTACAAAAGCAAAATTCCCTCTCCCGCTCTCTCTAGCCGGGCACCACTGAGCTATCATATGCTCCAAGTGCTTCCTAATGTCTTTTGTTTGCATTGAGAAAAAAAAACCACATAACTCTCTCCCGTTGAGCATCAGAAAGAGTTCCTTGAGGTTCCCAGAAGGATGACATTCAAAACTGTGCCACAAGGGGTTTAGGTTGTGCTCTAGGGGTACACACTGAACAATTTGATTCTGTTTCTGAAGGATCTTTGGGGAATTAAGGGTACAATTTGTCCAGCATTTAGGACAGACAATCATGTTACACATCCTGAAGGTTCTAGCGTTTAAGCTGTGGGCACCGGGCATGAGTGCAGAGCCTCAGAATGAGAGATGTGGGGGAGTTTCAGGCTTCGACCTAAGATCACTTTTGGACCAATTGACTTTTGACTGCTGCATCTTGCTTTGGACCTGAACTTCAGGGGAATTTCCAAACCACCAAGCCACATAAATTACAAGTGAAATGATAAGTCAGGTCCTGCCAGGTGACTGAGGCAACATGGTGATGCTTCAAGTCTTTAAAACCACATCCCAGCAGCCCCAAAGCATTAGTAGGTTTGGAACATTGCCTGTTCACTGTCTAGAGACGTGTCTGCAGAATCTGATGCTAGGTACATGGGATTTTTTTTTGATCTGGAAAAAAAAATCACTGGAGAGCTTGAATTCTTGGGCTTCACCTTCCAGACAAACTCCTGTGCTCATGGAAAGATTAAAACCTGACTGTTCCAAATGGAGGTACATCTGGGGATCCTTCTTCTTTCTGAGAAGAGGAACCTGAGTCATAGTATCCCCCAAATGTAATATGGTGGCTGAAACCAAAGCCTTGCCCCCACAGTAAACAGCTTTTTCTCCTGGACTCCTTTGTTTCTTAACTGAGAAACCTCATTAGCTAACTCATCAAGGTCACCAGAGACAGAAGAATGCATTTAAGGATTGCCTGGCAAGAGGGGGCTCTGGGATGCTAGGAGCCCTTTCCTTAGATCCCCCAGTTACACCCCAGACAGTTCCTCCAAAAGCAGGTAGAGTTTGCACTGAGCAAACTGGCCCCTATGACCACCTCCTGGTTTTCTTTTGCTAAAGAGAAAAAAAGAATTGCTACATAGTGACCTCTCCCTAAACTGTGCAAGGCTGAAGAAACATTTGCCAACAATACTCGCCCATCAGTAAAGTCTCACGGTGAGCTGGGCGCATAAGGCTAATGCACACATACCCTGCCCAAAACCTTCATGCAGAGAGGTAGTCTTTGTTTCTCGAAACAAAGTCTTCTGCCTTTCCCTTGAAAAGAAAAACTCTCCCAACCTCTCTTTTGAATTATCTACCTTTGATAAAACTGTATTTCTCTCTGTAGCAAGAGGGACAATATATACAGGCACGTGACAGCTTCTTTTCTGGGGAGGCACTAGAGAGATTAGGATAAAGCATAGAGCCCGTGTCCCTTCTAAAGGGAAGACGTTTGTCATTCTAGCTGGTTGTTGCCATGTGGGGATACAGATCTAGGACTAACTATGTCTTCTGATTTTTTAATTTTCTGAGAACTGGAAATACAGGTGTTTGTGTGTGTGTGTGTTCATGCATGTGATTTTCAGAGTTTTCAATGTTGGCAACTAATTCATCTTATTTTTAATTTTAAAATATTTCACAAGTACATGGGCACGGACCAACAAGGATGTGAGCCATTTGCAGTTTCAAATCTTCCAATCTGAGATCGTCAGCTAAAATGTGATTGAAGGATGAGAGAGAAGAGATTATATGGCACCTGTAAGTCAGCCAGCATCAGTGAGAAAAGTTAGAACTAGAAAAAGATACCTGTTAGAATATTAATTGCAGAGCGAATTTGCTTCAGCATTTGTAAGCGTGCCTAGGCAGGTCAGAAATTGTTGCTCTGCAGAAAGGCCAGAGCTCCCATCATGCTTTGTGCAGAAGCCACTGCCTGTGGATGGAGCCTCTCCTTTTGATTCAGGCCCACTGAGATTGTCAAGGATGATGGCCCTTATTGAAAGGCCCGAGACTAGACTTGGGTCACATTTACAACATACCTTCCCAGCAACACCTTGATTCATATTTGATGGAAAACTTGGAAGCTGTGGCCTAGCCCAGATGGCCTGTAAATCTGACCATCTCTGGGCAGATACTACAACTGGAAAAAAGGCAGAGAGAAATAAAATCAAGAGTGCCATATTGTCCTTTCACGGAAGTCTTAATTTTCCTCCATTTTACCTTTTCTAAATTAAAACAATAATGTTTCAAATAACCTGCGACATGAGACCTTAGTGATCCGATTTACAGGGGTACCCTTGGGTCTGAGCCACGAGATGGGCTTGTGTCTTTAAGTGGCCTTTATTACCACACTAATAAACAGCAAACGGGCCCAAATCTTACAGGCTTGTGTTGGCTTTGACCAATGAAGTAGAACAAGACCTCTGAATACCCCATTAGTTCCAGGCTGTGCTTTGATGGCTTTGCGAAGGCGGCTCTTTTTCCACACAAGTCACCAGCCTCACCCGTGTCTCTGAACAAATGCCATTGACAGGCTGGGGTACGATTTTTCTGCATGTTCTGACACTTTAATTCAGTACCTCCAAGCTAAGCACTCAGCCCACGTGGTTGGCATCACCGGGCTGCAATGGAAATAACTTGGGGACCGGGGCTGGGCTTGCAGAAATAATCCCCCATTCCCTTTGGAACACTGGGTATTTCCTGGTCCCCATGGCTCAGACAAGATCTCCCTTTTAGAGTGGAGGGCAGTGAAATTTATTGATGAGCTGGCCACTGGCAAGATGTGATTCTGTTTGCATCTTAGACCCACGGAGGACTTTCTCCACAGGGGTCTGAAGTAATGTCTTCCATAAACATGGCACCTGTGAGAAGGTTGATCAGGAACAGACAGAAGAAGAGAGAAGGTACCCAGGGTGAGAGTTTGGTGAAAACGCTTTTTATAGACCACATTCCCAGATGGCTACTCCGGAGCACTGTTTGTTGTTCTGAGTCTTGTTCTGGGAAGACGCGGGAACTAGAGTTCCTGAAAGTGGCCCCATTTCAATACGCTCCTTATTAAGAGAGATCTTTGGAGATGTCTTAGAAAGGTTTGTGTGTGTGTGTGTGTGTGTGTGTGTGTGTGT
>LOJH01011952.1:0-16603 GCA_001685095.1 Ellobius talpinus
TGTGTGTGTGTGTGTGTGTTGTTTGTACTCTGTAATCCAGATGCTCTGCATTTTACTGCAGATGCCAGCTGTAGACATTCAAAAGTAAGATTCTTGAGATCAAAGAAACAAAGGTTGATCCTGTTGAAATATTTAGCCACAGCTCACTCAGACAACTAGAGACTTCATGTTTCATGAGGTGCTTACACACTTTATGGTAAAACTATGCATTACCTTTGAAAATAAGTCACCCGCCTCTTTGGAATACTACAGACTGTGATGTGGTCTTAGCTTGTGTTAAGGGAGCATCCATGTTTGCAATGGAATTTTTGTTATTTTGGTTCAAAAATTGTTTTAAAGTCAAAGTATTGCTTAACAAAGAAGTGACTAAAATTCTTAGTGTTTGATGTCAAGTTGATAGGTATGAAAACACAAAGGTTAAAAGTAAGTGAAGGAGGACAAAATACCTCATAATAATCAGGTATTATTAGGGGAGATAAATCATTAGGGGAGATAGAAGCCCTTGGGTCCATTTGTCAGCAGTGGCAGAAAAGACCAACATCAATGGAGCTGGCCACCTGATAATAGCTGCCTCTGCATTCATTTATTTATATAAATAAATATGTTGCTGAGGACCTTATGAATATCGAGCAATAGACGCTCTAATGAGAAAAGAGTGTCTTCCCTCGAAGTGTTTATAATCTACTAGAGGAGATCGATACACAAAGGTTCTCAGGTACTAAATGGAGGGAAGTGCAGATGGTCACAGAAGGAAGCTACAGGAGAATGAAGAGATACACACCACATGGGGACGGAAAAGAAACCAGAGAGGAAAGCGAACAGCCTAAGTGAGAGGAGGAAAAAGAGGTGCCCGAGTGAGCCTGGCAGACTTCCCCAGTTGAGCAAACAGCAAACATGTTACACACACAGGAAATGAGGACTTGCAGGCAAGCAATGCCACGGGTTAATGCATGAGAAACCTCTGAAGTTTACTAAAGTCAAAACTACTCCAGATTATGAAGGAGTTTTCTCTTTTCTCGTCTCTGTTACTCCAAAGAAAATGCTATCTCGGTTTGGTCCGTGCTTTCAGCTATTGACCTAGGAACACCTCAGGGCTTTCATCATCATCTAAGCCCTGGGCCATACTGCGCGGCAGACGTTCTTTGAAAATGTGGCCGTGCTCTAGGGAAAAGAGTAAGGCACGGAAAATATTTAAGATCGGTGCTCCATTGTTTACTACTTTACAAGACCACGACGAGAACTTACACACAGCAGCAAGGAAGGACGGATCTTCCAGGAGGTCCTTTGCCTGACCGAAGTTTATTCCCTCAAAAGCGGTGAACCTGTGGATTTCCTCCATTCCTCAACTACCTTCCGCCCTCCTGCTACATTTTATCCTCCGTATCAGTTGTACTGCATGATAACAGTCGTATTTATTTAATGCATATTTAAAGAAAATGCCATCAGCTAGGCATTCCCTTGAGGTTTTCCACACATTTATTCTTCATAACAAAGACTCAAGTGATGGTGGTCATCTTTCCCTTCATTACTTCCTACCTAGGGTCAGTGAGCTAGCTAATTCACCTAAGACCACAGGCCTGAAAACCCTGGTTCAAAGATTCAAGTGTAAGGCTCTCATAAACATGTAAACAGCAGCAATAAACTTTTTCATAACATACACACAGTTCTAAAGGGAGATGAGAAAAGCCTGCCTTTAAAAAAAAAGGTGTGGGGGAGACAGGTCTGTGTGGTCTCTCAAAGAGATGCCAAATGTTCACTGGAGAGTAATCAAATCCTGGGAAAGACACCCTTAGCTCACTGGAGCAGAATCGTGCTCAAAATAATGACATTTAACCCTGGTTGCAGACACATTTATGCTTTCATTCCTTAGCCAATAAATCACTGTTAATAGCCAAATGCCTCGACATTCAACACACGGTGTCTTTGCTTCCTCCTGATTTTCCTCCTAGTTATTGCAGAGAGAAAGAAGCCACGCTTACGAAAAGGAGAGCGTGCCGCTGACTTGTTCCCCTTTAACCTCATTCCTGTGCATCATACAACCCTCAGCTGCAGTTTAGAGATCCAGTGTTTATGTCATCAAATATTGCATGTCAAACACTCAGATTTAATGGCATAAGGCAAGAATTCACTGTCTCATACCTTCTGCAGGTTGATGAGCACAGCCAACTGGCTCTTATTTAGAATCTCACAGTCAGATAACTGGTGCCATGTGGTCGTGGAAAGGCTTCATTGCCTGTAGGGCTGCTGCCTATGCTAAAATGGATGGAGCTGTGATGGACTGAAGATGACTGGCCTAGCCTTCTGGCATGACCCTTCCACCTCAGCATGGTCAGACTTCTAATATACAAGGTACCTAAACTGAGAAAGCCATTCCTGAAAGGTGGGTGAAACCTAAAGGTGGGATAGGGTTTCCCAATGTCGCATTGCTATATTCTCTGGCCAAGCAAGTTGCAGGCTCATCTAGCTTGTGGTGGGGCACACAATTTATCTCTCATGGGAAAGAACATCAAATAATTTTTGGTGATCTTTAATCTACAAAGATAAGATTTCAACTTGGAAGAAAGACAACCTGAAACTTACTTTGAGAAAACAGATTCTAAATGTAAAGTATAATGGAACTCAATAAGCTTAATCTTATTATTTATTAAAAATAATTTCAGCTGGGTCGTGGTGGTGCAAGCCAGCATTCAGGAGGCAGAAGCAACAGATCTCTGTGAGTTCAAGGCTAGCCTGGTTTACAAAGTGAGTTACAGGACAGCCAGTACTGTTAAACAGAGAATACATTCGCTGATCTTGCCTTTAATGGCCTAATTACCCTTTGCCTTGTGCATTAACATCTTCAAAAACCAGAGACTCAATTATTATTCATCTAGCTTCTGAATTTGGTATCATTCTACTTATTGCTAAAGTCAGTCTTTGTAAGTAATCTGTGAAGGTTTCCTTTGGGCCCTGTATAACTTTAGTAAATAACTCAATTTTCTTTCCTACTTGTTTAATTCTGTGCCAAGCATTTAAAGCTATTGTAGGGCATAAAGCCAAGGTGTGTTCATCATATAGAGATTGCCTTTTTACATTAGCATAGTTTGCCTCTACAAGAAGTTGATCTTGGGAGATTTTCAAACCTCTGGCCCTACTTTGTTGTTCGATGGTGGCCTTGAACTCAAAGAGATCCATCTGCCTTTGCCTCCCAAGTGCTGGGATTAAAGGTGTATGCCAGCCACCACTGCCTGGCCCCTATGGCTAACTAGTGGCTCACTGTATACTCTGATCTTTCAGCAAGATTTATTTGTTAAAGAGCAAATAAAATATCACCACATTTGTTCTTGTCAACTTGCCCCTTTTCATTATAGATCTGCATAAGACCAGCTACTAATAGTCACGCAACACAGTCATTTTGAAGTGCCATTTCATCTGGTTGGTTTGTTTGTTTGGGGTGTTTTTTTTTAGGTTGAGATATAGGGAGAAAATAAACACTGAAAACAGAGATCAAAGTTGATTATATTTAAGTAAAATTACAAATAAAACATTAGCTCCAACTAAAAGAATAAACCCAAAACAAACAAACAAACCAGACAAGTTGGCTCTTCAAAATGTCCCTGAAATACAACTCTGTCTACTATGACAGTACAATTCTAGAAAAAAATCTGGAAGAATCTTTGTCTAATTTAAAGCTATTTTAAGGCCAAACTATATCTCTAGAAAATAATAGTGAATAGGGGCTTGTCAGATAAAACACAAAATGTGAATAAAAACTGGGAGACCTTAAAGCAAGACAGATACATTTAGGAAAGACCAGTGTGATGCTGAGAATAACACCAATTTGTACATTATGTCATTAAAATATTTACTATTTGAAAAGCATTTTTATATTTATTAATAACAAAAGCTACTGACTCATCTTATATTTTAAGTAGTAAAAATGAACATGGGATATGCCGCAAAATAAAACAATGTTTTGCTGTGGTAATTTGATTTTCTGCAGGTGATGCTATTCAAATATAAATAACCAAATAGTTCTGAAGCACAAGGAGTAGCCAGAGGGCTCAGCTCTTAAGAGCCTTGCTGCTCTTGAAGAGGATCTGGAGTCAGCTCCCAGTACCCTCCTGCTCACAACTGTCCCTCACTCCAGTCCCAAGAGACCTGACATCCTTTCTGGCTTTCATGCAGGCTGCACCTATGTGATACAGGCAAAATACTCATACATATAAAATATTTTTAATTGAAAATTTTCTTAGGAAAATATCAAAGACTATACATTATTAATAACCTCCACCAAATTGTTGACTGAATGCTAGTTTAGAAGGTATTAGCTAGTATTGTCTGTATGCACACTCTTATAATAACACTGATGTCATGGTTGGTTAAAAAAAACATATCTATTACTGTGTCCTAGTCAAAAAAATTACAAGTTAATTTTGGTTTATCTGGCATAAATACCTAGCTCTTTAAAGATTTTTCTCCATCATAATAAAACAATCTGCTTAATAATAGGGAGATTTTTTATCTCTTATTTTTTATACATTATAAAAAACAAAGTTTAGTGAATAGCAAAGGAACAAGAGTTCTAATATATAAACAAGTACTTTCCAACTGTAATTTCAGATGTACAAGAGCCAGGATATTAAGCCATCAAAAGATAATTCATGGGAAAACTGCTGATTCCATGTACTTTGGACAAACATAGTCCTAAAAATATGTTTCAGAAGGCTTGCTTGGTATTGTATAACTACTTGGGTTATGTGGTTTTCATATTTTTTTCATTTCTTTAGTAAACCATTGGTCCTACATTTAATTGTTCACCACACAGGGAGGTTTTCCAAGCTTCCAAACAGAATCTTATTAAATTCTATTAAAGTTTAGGATAAGGTTTACATGATGATACTACCTAATAATATATAAAAACAGAAGCTTTTAAAATATCCATTCAGTGTGTGTCCTATTCAAAAGTATATTTATATAAACTTCAGTAAAAAGTATTGCCTAAAAACCTTTGCCGGAGTTACCAGAAGCGTTTGTGACAAGCCTGGCAAACCAAGTTTCAAACAGTTCGGCTTGTTCTGGGCATGCGCAGTACGCATGGTATGCTGGTTCTTTAAACACCTTACGGAGCATGCCCATGAGGCCCAGGTGTCACAGACTACGACAATGGGCTGCAGAAGACCATCATTACAACACAGACTGACTCTCAGTTGATAGCAATGCCTGAGATTTGCAGAATCTCACATTTGTATCTGAAGATCTCAGATCCTGAAGCACCTCTGTGAAGGATTCTCAATCTTTGTGTCACAGTATACAAGGTAACTGCTTTCCGTCAACTCGGGATACAGACGTTCTGCTTAACAACCTCCCTACTAGATACCTCCCTCCCTCCCTCCCTCTTTTTTTGAACTTTGTTTTGATTTATTCAATGTGTCTTTCACACCATGCATCTCGATCCCGTTCATTTCCCCTTTCCCTTCACATCCACCCTCTGCCCCTGCAACATCTCCACCCGCAAAATAAAACAAAATCTAAGAGAAAAAAAGGAAAAATTAAAAAGTTCATCATGGAAGCTGCAGTGAGACACAGTGAATCACGCAGTGAACCCCTTGTCCGTGTATCTTTACTTTTAAGTGTTCGTTGCAAAGAATCATCGGTCTGGTTTGAGGCCTCTGGTTTCGGTTACACCATCAATACTGGGGTCTTTCTGGGACTCCTCCTGAGTATTCTGTTGCTGCCTGTTTTGTGGAGGTCCTGCAGCTTTGCGTCTGCAAGTCAGGTCACTTCACGTGATCCAGCGGATCATAGACGGGGTGGATATTGGGATTGGAAAAGTCATAACCCTTGTTCTGGGCCTAGGCAGCTGCAGGGATGGTCAGCCTGCCTGTTCTCCCTCGCCCTCACCACCAGGGTGAGCTCTCCAGCATTGCCCCCGCTAATTCACCCCAGCAGCAATGAGAGAGGGATGGGGCCAGTTCTCCTGCTATCATGCCCTCCTAGTGAGGAGCAGAGGCCACTCTCCCGAGTGCTACAGCTGGTGAGGGGCAGGCACAGTCCTCCCACTCTTATGACTACGGGGCCAGCTCCTTCCATCGGCCTCAATCATTGATGGGCAGGCAGTAGGGGGCATTTTCCACCTCCCATGCTACCACGAGACAGATAAATGGGGACAGTTCTCCCATGCTCACAGGTTCAGGGCTGGTTTACCCACACCTCGGATAACAGGGTTGGCTATATTGTGCTGCCCTGGTAACATGGAAAGCTTCTCTCCTGACTGTCGCAGACACCACTTCTATGACCACAAGGCCAGCTCTCCCACCTGCCTCAGGCAAGAAGGGTGCTGGGGGGTAGGGGCATCTCTCCCCAACCTCTATCACCATATGGAAGATGAAGCATGGGGCTAGCTCTTCATGTATAGGATATTGGGGTTCACTCACCCGCACCTCAGCCAACAGCACTGGCTCTATTGGTGGTGCCTAGGTGAGGTACGGGGCCTGTTCCCCCAAATGATGCAGTTGGGAGGGGCCAGGAACATGTCTTCAGCTCTTGTGACCCCAGGGCCTATTCTCCCACCTGCCTCAGGCAATGATAGAGGGAGAGGGAGGGCATCTTTCCCCCACCCATGCTGCCACAAGACAGGTGGGTAATAGGGACAGCTCTCCCGTGCTCACAGTCTTGGGGGTGACTAACCCACACCTCTACTATTGTGTATAGTTCTGCCCAAGCAAGGTGCAGGGCCTGCTGGCCCAAGTGTAGCATCCCATGGGGGGCAGGGATAGCTCTCCCACTCCTATGACCATAGGGACAGCTCTCCCACAGGCTTTGAGAGTTGGGGGGCATCTCTCCCCAGCCCATGCCACCACATGGCAGATGAGGAGTTTGACTTGGTCTCCCACACTTGTTCTCAGGGTTGGCTCAGCTGTCCCCTTGTCAACAGGGTCAGCTCTACTGTGTTGCCCAGATGAAGTGCAGGGCTCACTTCCCCAACTTCTGCAGCTTCTCAAGGGCTCAGCTCCCTCCCCTTCTGGAGGCAATATGGACCAGAGAGGAGGGCATCTACCTCATTCTTACCTCCCTACTGCAGCCAAGGGAGGCAGTGCCAGCAATGTTCCTCTAGAGCTTTCAGGGCTTCTCTACTGTTCCGCCTGGGTGAGATGCATATCCTGTTCTGAGCGTTACAGCTGGTGAGGAGTTGGGTCAGGTCTCCCACCTTCTGCAGATGGCAAGGAGTAAGGGGAAGGGGGCGTCTCTCCCTCACCCATCCCACCACATGGTACATGAAAGGGGTGTGACCCATTCTTCCATTCCCAAGCTCCTAGGGCCATTTGCCCATGTCCCTGCACACAGGGGTGAGCTCTATGGTGCTGTCCAGATATGGTGTAGGACCCTCTTTCCTGAGCGCTTGAGCCAGTGAGGGGCCAGTTCTCCCTAGTGTTGCAGCCAGTGGGGTCGGGGCCAATTCTGTCCAGCCCTGTCTCCTCGGCTTTGGTGGCATAAGGGACCAGAGACATCAAAAGAGACAGCGGCTGTGTCAATCCAGGTACTAGATATGGGTGCTAGCAGCAGCCCAGGCCCATATATCACCTTGGTCCCGAGAGACAATCGAGTCACTCACCTCAGCCCGCTCCCTTCCTACCTCTCTCACCTCTTCAGATATGCCTCTGTCCACAGCAATGAACCATTCCCCCGCATATTACACAGTACGTCTGCTCACTCTAAGAATGCCCATCTGACTGGAGCTAGAAGGTGCCGATTGGGTCCCTGTTTTCTCCCTGGAGCCCAGGGTGGACAGCCCCAGACCTGTATGTGGGTCTCTTTGTTCTGCTCAGTTTTTCATGATGCTGGGCTGGGTCATGCTTGTTCATCACTTTGCCCAGCCACCCGGGCTTTTGGTTGGTCCGGTGGGTAGCCTGGGCTAAAATCCCTAGACCATGTTTGACTGAATTGTGACTGTTCTATCTGCATGGCATGAGACTGAGGCCAATATCTTTCTTTTGTTTTTTTAACAAAAAATTCATTGAGGTATAACATATTTGATAAATAATACATATTTAAATACAGTTTAATAGCATTCACACAAATTATACCTGAAAAAATAATGTTGACAGTAGAAAGATAAGCATCTCAGTCAACAGTTTTCTTGGACTACTCTAGAATTCTTTCTCAATCATAGAACTCATTCATGAAAAACCGCTGGCCTGATTTCACTCACTATAGGAGAGTGTGTATTTTCTACGGCTGAATCTAAGGGAAATAAAATGTTCGCTTTCATCTATTTTCTTGCACTTGGTATATTTTAAGACTTTTACTGTGCACTGATACTTCATTCCTTTGCTATTGGTGAGTACTGCTCCATTGTTTAGATATCCTTCATTTGGCTGTTGATGAATGTTTGAGCTGTGTTAAAATTGGAGCTACCATAAGCAAATCTCCTATGAACATTTGTGGTCAGCCTTACTTTCCCTTGTAGGTACCTATGCACATACAGGTAGCTGTCTAATTTGAGAAAACTTTTCCCAGTCTTTGATTTGAAGAATAAAAGTTCTAGTTTTTATTTTTATTCTTCTCTCATATTACATCCTGACTGCAGTTTTCCCTCCCTCCTCTCCCTGTCTACCCCCAACTTCCCCTTTCCCCCAGATCCACTCCTCATTTCCCTTCAGAAAATGACAGGCCTCCCAGGGATTTAAGCCAAACACGGAATAACCGACTGCAATAAGACTATGTACATACACCGTAGCATAAAGGGAAAATACAGTGATATTTTCTTTATGATCTAACGAGTAAAGCCTGTCCAAAGACCAGAGAAGCAAAGCAGCCAACCGCTAGAGCGCTCTCACCTCTAGAAAATCTTTAGACTATAAAAAGGGGAGTTCCTTTCTCATTCTGCCTTATGTTCCTCTCTAGTGCTGGGATTAAAGACATGCGCACCACTGCCTGGCCTGTATGGCTGACTAGAATGACTAACTTTGCCCTCTGATCTTCAGGTAAGTTTCATTTGTTAGAACATAGACAAAATATCACTATTGTACACGCATATTAAGGCTGAACAAGGCCACCAAGTAGGAGGAAAAGGGGTCACAAAAGCAGGCAAAAGAGCTGGACATAGCCCCAACTACCACTTCTAATAGTAGCACAGGAAAATGAAGCTACAAAACTATAGCACATGCAGAGGACATAGGGCACACTCATGAAGGCTCCAATATTGTCTGTCCAGTCTCTGGGAGCCTCTATGAGCCCTGTTTAATTGATTCTGTAGGCTTTCTTGAAGTGTTCTTGACCCCTCTGGGTGCTACAATCCTTCCTCCTCTTCTGTCACTGGATTCCCTGAGCCCTGCCTAATGATTGGCTGTGGGTCTCAGCATCCGCTCCCTCAGCCACTGGATGAAGTCTCTCTGATGATAGTGATGCTAGGAGTATAGTAGAGTATCATCAGGAATCATCTCATTGACTTTTTCCTGTCACATTTGGTTTTAGCCTATGTCTCTAGGTTACCCAGTCTCTGGTTCCTGGCCCTCTAGGCAGTCAGGCTTGAGCTCCCTCTAGTGCCATGGGTTTCAGTTTGGCCCAGTCATTGGTTCACCACTCCCACAAGGTCTACAACACTTTTACCCTGGGGGGAAAAATTGTAGTTCACAGTTGAGTGACTGGATTGGTGTCCTGATTCTTCCACTTTGGAAGCCTTGCCCGGTCACAGAAGACAGTCATTTCAGGGTCTGAGTCCACATTACTAGGAGTCTTCACTAGGGTCACCCTTGAGGACTCCTTGGAGTCTCCATTGCACTAGATTGCTATCTCGCACTGGAGATGACCCCCAATTTGAGCTGTCTCTTCCAGCACTCTCGATCCCCAAACCCCCACCTAGTTCATCCTGTTCCCATCCTCATCTGCCCCAAGTCCACCCATGAAATCTATTCTATTTCCCCTTCACAAGGAGATGGATGTGTCCCCCTTTGAGGCCTCCTTGTTACTTAGACTCTCTGGATCTGTGGATTGTACAATGATTATCCTTTATTTACAGCAGTGTCCACTTATAGGTGAATATATATGATGTTTGTCTGTCTGGGTCTGGATTACTTCACACAGGATGGTTTTTCCTAGGTTCTATTTGCTGGCAGATTTCATGATTTTTTTAACAGCTGAGTAATACTCCATTGTTTAGATGAACCACATTTTCTTTATCCATTCTTCAGTTGTCAGTTTCTGGCTATTATAAATAGAGCTGCTAAGAACATAGTTGAAAGTATCCTTGTGGTAGGATGGAGTGTCCTTTGGGTATATGCCCAGCAGTGGTCTTGAGGTAGGTCAATTACCAGTTTTCTGAGAAATTGCTATATTGATTTCCATAGTAGTTGTATGAGTTTACACCCTACCAGCAGTGAAGGAGTGTTCCCCTTGCTCCACATCCTCTCCATCACGAGCTGTCACTTGTGTTTTTGATCTTAGCCATTCTGACAGGTGTGAGATGGAATCTAGGCAACATATTACAATTTTTCTTCTCTGAAAACTCTTAATCCTGGCCCCCATAGTGCATCAAATAACATTCATCACCACTGGCTTCCATGCTCCTACTAGTAAGGCCCATTATGCAGTACTTAAAGCATTCAAAGTTCAACTGTTTGAAGGAAAACATTTAATGGGCTGCCTTACAGTTTCAGAGATTTAGTCCGTTATCATCATGGTGGAACATGGCAGCATTCAGACAGACATAGCACAGGAGAAGGAGCTAAGAGTCCTACATTTGATTTTTAGGAAATGAGAAGTGAGATGACACACTGGGAGTACCTTGAGCATATATGAGACCTCAAAGCCTGCCTTCACATTGCCATACTTCCTCAAACAAAGCCATAATTACACCAAGAAAGCCAAATCTAATAGTGACACTCTCTATGAGTAAGCTTATAGGGACCAATTTCCAACTACCACATCAACATTTGAGACTCTTCTGTAGAGAATTCTGTTTTGATCTGTACCCCATTTTTAGTTGAATTGCTTGGTTTCTTGAAATCTAGTTTCCTCAGTTATTTATATTGTGGATATTAGTCCTCTTCAGATATGGGGTTGGTAAAGATCTTTTCCTGTTCTGTAGGCTGCTACTGTTTCTGATTTATGGTGTCCTTTGTCAGCCTCTCTGGGCATCTATGCAGGGACACCCCTGCCATACACCTAGCTTCAGTAGCTTTCCTTAGTCATGAAGGGGAATTCTATAACCCCTTTCTTCTATTTTTGTCTCTAAACTAGAATGATGTTTTCAAAGCTGCCAAGTTCTGATGTTTGTTGGGGCCAGAATATGGCCTCGTCATTCAATTACTTCTTCATGAGTTTTCTCTTTTTGATGGTTACCCTCACTGCCTAAGATTGGATATTCTGAATCTCTCTCTGTATATCAAGTTGGCCTCAAATTCAGAGATCTGCCAGTCTGTGCTATCTGAGTTCTGGGATTAAAGGTGTATGCCACCACACCTGGCCCTAAGGTATTTTTTTTAATTCTTTTTCACTTTTCTTTAATTTCTTTTCACAAGTTGAAAGCTTATCTGGGTGGGGTCTTGTCTTGAGGTTATCATTCCCTTTATTTCTTCATCTGTTTATCTCCTTGAACACAGGACTTAACCCCATTCCACTTCTTAGTACCTCCTTTTCTCCTCAATTTGTGCATTTTGTATTTTTCCTTGCTCAGTGTATTCCTTTTCATTATAAATCTTCATAAAAAATGAACACTAATAATCACAGGACAGAGTTCTGTTTTGAGATTTCCTCTGCTAGTGGAATTAATCCAAAACTCTTCAATTTAGTTTCAGGCCAACTTTTTGCACAAGGGCAAAAAACAGCAAAATATCATAAGAACAGTTTCTAGGCCACACACCAACATTACTCAACTCTGAAACCACTTTAACCAGGCCCCTATAGTACAAATCATCCTCAGCACCACTGTCTTTCATTTTGCCACTAGTATGGCCAATTAAGCACTGTTTAAAGCATTCCACTACTTTACTAAGCCAAAGTACCAAAATCCTCATTCCTCTGAACAAAAGTATGGTCAGGCCTATCACAGCAATTCGCCACCACAGCAATTCCTGGGACCAACTTCTGTCTCAATTAGGGTTTCTACAACTATGAAGAAACACCATGACCACAGCAACTCTTATAAAGGAAAACATTTAACTGGGACTGACTCACAGTTTAGAGGTTGGTCAATTATCATCTTGGCAGGAAACCTGGTAGCATGAAGGCAGAAATGGGGTTGGCGAGGTAGGTGGCTGAGAGTTGAAGTGTGAATCTAATATTCAGCCAAGAATTACATTAACAATCTCTAGTTCATATCATTCGACAAGTTCAGAGAAAATACTCCATACCCCTCCTATCTTGGTGAGTCCAAAGTGTTGTACCTTATTTATTTTCTGTCCTTACATACATTACCAAGCCAAAACTATCTTTTTATGCTCTCAACCTTATACACTTTATACTTCTTTTGTGAGTTTCTTTTCTGAACTTTCAACAAGGAAAATTGTAACTATCTAGTCTTCAATTCCATCAGAGACCTGGGAAGGAAATAATATTATCTTAGTAAACAGGAAGTGCAAGCAAGCAACTTCCAAAATGTGAGAAATGACAGAAACATCGGACTGTCTGGACAGTCACTCAAGTCGCTCTGTAAAGTTGGGGCAGCCATCTTGCCCTACAAGCCTAGAATATCTGTAAGAGGTTTTTTTATAAAGCAGAATATTCTGAAGGGCTGTCCTACCTTATCTTTGCAATGTTCAGCAGTCACTTTCATTTATGTCCTGCTTGTCCAATTCAGACAGCACTATCAGAAGTCCAGGCAGAGGCAGTTTCTTTCCCAGTGGCTAAGTTTTGGCACAATGAAAGTAAACTCCATATGCAGTTTCTTCAATGCCCATCATCTCTAAAGTAGATTGGTGCTACCAGGAATAGGCATGTCTCGATTTCATAATAAAAAAGAACCTATATTATTTAAAAATTTAAATGCCATATTCTGTAGATCTCTGAAGTAGTTGATGACCACCTGTCTATTTAAAATATCTCTATTTGACCTTGAAAAAATACCTAGTATGACAAGATTGATTGCAATAGGTGACTACTAAGTTGCATTTATTGATTATCCTAAATAGTTTGCAATAATAACTTTCAAGGACTAGAAATTTGTATTACATTATTAAATGAGCTGTATAGGTATAATTCCTTGAACAAGATTAGAAATGTATGTACAGTAGGTTCTAACAAAAATAACCCTAAATTCATATCAACATACAAAAAAAACATATTAATGTAAAATATTTAAAATTAGTAGTTGCCTTTTTGGTTTTAAAGTAGATTTAATAATCTACCCTTTTATCCTATTTCTCTTCCCCCCTTTCTTTTAAGAATGAGATCCTTAAATCTAATCTTCTTTGTTCAGCTTTTTTTCCTGACCATTACCAATAACAACTTATAACCAAGCCCCCTAAACAATGACAAATATCCATGACCCACTGAACAACTTGAAACTTCCCATCCCATCTCTTGGGAATGTAGATGTATTCTTAAAATTACTTCCTACTGTCTGGGGGTGATGGAATCTTTAGGGGACCCTGAAAAAAATTTGGATAGTTATCAAGTACTGGGAGAGCTATCTATATCAACTGTTGATATAGTCCTGGCTAGAGTAGTCTATGAGGCTGGACCATCTCAGCTAGCCATGCTGAAATTGTCCTAAGAAGTTTATATAGTCCAAAGCTGATCTTTAGGTGATATTACCACAATCCAGTTGGAATAATGGGGCTCCACCTTCCCTTTGGAGACTTCAAAGGTCACTTCGAGGCATGGTCATGGTTCACTGCAGAAAACTTAAACATTTTAAATGCTTTATGCAGCAGATCTTGAAGAGGTTAAAGAACCATAATTTGTTTTATATATATATATCCAGAGTACAAAACTTAATTCCTTTTTACCTGATAGAGACCCAAACCTGAAATCATGTACAGGAAGCCAGATGAAGTCTTTTTCTAGAAGTATTTAGTACTCTGTATGACCATTAATATCATGACAAAAAGTTTAAATATTAATCTTATAAATTTTGAGAAAGTATTTATACCTAAGAAAAGTTTTAAAGAGTCAAAATAAAACTAAAGAACTATGAGACTAGTGGCAAAAAAATGCTCCCTTAATTTTGATTTTTCTTCTGTCCCATATCAGTTAAGTCTTTGACATGATACAGAGATTCTGGATTTTCCCTTTAGCAAACATTTAAACAAGGGTTTAGAGAAGGAAAGAGCCACAATCTAACTCCAAAGCCAGCTTTAATTTTTAATTGAACTGGGACTACAAAAAGACCATATGCATTATGCATCCAAAGAGAACAGCAGAAACAAACATTTGGGAAGATGTATGACATTTTATCCTGTTGGAGATGTGATATATCAATAGGCCAATTTATTCTTTTTCTTGGGACATTTTTTCTGAATGATTTGTCCTTTTTCTTCACATATCTAATTTGTCCATTGTTTTTCAGATTTCTTAGCTGGATATCTTCATTCTCCTGAAAAGACAAAAACAAACTCCTGCCCCAACCCTCACTTTGGGAAGGTTCCCTTTTGGTAAGTTATATCTGATCAAATGAAAAGCATTTGTTAGCTTTATAAATTAGTTTAGATTGAATGGTCATGCTGCCTGATGAACTATCACCTCTTCTAATTAAGAGGTTTTTCTTGTTCAAATCTAATCTTTATCAATTTTGATGGTATCCATAGCTTTTTTCTCATGAGGAAAAAAAAGTGAAACTTCTTATCTAATGTAACACATAAAGAGGTCAACACATCTTTAAAGTCTGCAAGATCTTCAATGATAATATCATTTATTCATATTTTTAACTTTGGTCTTTGATCATTTATAGAAGTTAACCAAAATATTAGCTGCTTTATGGTTTCTTCTGAAATTTTTTTATCTTATAAAGCTATTCTATCATCCAGAGCAGAATGTCTTTTNTTTTTTTTTTTTTACAATGGGCATTAGATCCTTTAATTGCTCTGTAAAAAAGTTTCCCCATGATGGCAGGGAATGACTAAATCAAATTTGATATGGAAGCCTGTGAGATGCCACCCAAGACATTCACTGATGGCAAAGGGTTGCCTTTCCTGTTTCTTGTTGGTCCAATGTTGACCTTTGCCACAACTTTTGCATCCTCCGGATGGGAGAGGTATTCTGTTTAGATTATTATAAAAAATCTATGATTTTGCTGAAAATGCTTTCTAGGCCTTTGAATTGCGATTGATTCTTCTTCTACTATTATTTTTAGGTTTGGTCTTTCATAATTTCCCTGATTTCCTGGATGTTTTGTGTCAGGAATTTTTCAGATTTAATATTTTCTTTGGTCAATTTACCCATCTCTTCTATTTTTATCTTCAACACCTGAGATTCTCTTCCATTTCTTGTATTTTATTGGTGATGCTAGTGTCTGTAGTTCCTGTTTGCTTAACTAGATTTTTCATTTCCAGAATTCCCTCAGTTTGTGATTGCTTTATTGTCTCTCTTTACAATTTCAGGTCTTGAACATTTTTATTTGTTTCCTTCAAATATTTGTTTATGCTTTCCTAAATTTCTTTAAGGGATTTATTCATCTCTTCTTTAAGGACTTCAATCATCTTCATGAAGTTGGTTTTATGGTCTTTTTCTTATGCTTCTGCTGTGTTGGAATATTCAAGATTACAATAGTAAGATAACTGGATTCTGGTAGTGACATATTGTCCTGACTATTGTTTTGTTCTTCCACTGGCCTCTAGACAACTGATTTTGGGTTATTATAGGTCTAGATGCAGAATTCTGAGTTTGTCTTCATTGGAGCAGTGCTTTGTTCCTGGTTTATGCTTCCTTTCTGATCTTCTGGTTGTTGTAGCCTGTAATTGAACAGGGGGTCAAGTTGGAGACTAGACTTCTGGCAGCTGTCATGGCCTCTGTTAGAGCAGGGAGTCTCTTCTCTGTTTTGGAGCCTAGGGCACAGAGACTAGGATTGTGCAGGTCTCAGGGTGGGCAGACACTGAGAGAGTGGGAGAGTGGGGGAGTTTGGCAGACAGGCAGCCTACCTAGACTTCAAGCAGTCTGTGTGCTCTGAACCTCAAATATTCTTGGCTTCTACAACTCTCTTACATATTTTATGATACCTTAACTACATTATTTTGAATTTTATATGATACAAACAATTTTACTATGTTTATACTATTATTTCAAGTAAATTCATTATTTGAGAATTTTATACATGTATGCATTTTGCTCATATTACCCCAATACACCTCCCACAACCCACATGATCATGTCTGCTTCCCAACCCTTTTACACAGTACATGATGTGGGATTCCCCTCTGTATGCTGTGAATACCATTGGTTAATAAAGAAACTGGCTTGATGTGGGATTCCCCTCTGTATGCTGTGAATACCATTGGTTAATAAAGAAACTGTCTTGAGCCCATGATAGACTAGAACATAGCTAGGTGGGGGAAACTAAACTGAATGCTGGGAGGAAGAAGGCAGAGTTAGAGAGAAGCCATGGAGCCACCAGAGACAGATGCCGAGAACTTACCTGGTAAACCACAGCCACATGGCGATACACAGATTAATAGAAATGGGTTAAATT
>LOJH01011953.1:4697-26017 GCA_001685095.1 Ellobius talpinus
AATCAGCATTTATTTAAAACATAATTGACAGAATACAGAATTGTCCCGCACCAGTTTACTGATACAATTGATTATCCATGTCCTTCACTTTCTTTTTTGTTGTTTATATGGTATGCATATGTGCACATATGTAATGTATGAGGATGCACGTGTGGGGGTTATGCTTGTGTACATATGTGTGCAATTGTGGAAGTCCAAAGTTGACACTAGGTGTCAATCTTGATTATTTTCTAACTTACTTCTTCACTCACAGTTACTCAGCTGATCTCAGAAGCTGTCAGTTAGTTACCATAGCTATCCAGGTTTACCTGAGAATCTCCTTTCTCTGTCTCCTGAGTGCTGGGATTACAAATGGCAGCCACATCTGCCCAGCTTTTCCTGTGGGTTCTGGGAATCTGGACTCTGGTCCTCACATGTGTTCTGTCTATACTGAGTTCACATTCAATTATCATTCCTCATGGTGTCTCATCTCTCCTTTCCACCTAATGTCATGTCTGATTGATAGCAGGTCTCCTTTTCTACAACTTTATGCTATGCTAACAAAAAAAATATCTAAAACTGGGTTGCTTTGTGTTTCAAAAACAAAGAAAAAATTGGACTTATGTTTAATTCCCTTTATTCTTTCAAAGCACTTTATTCATTCTAAAAAGACTCCTTTCTAATTCAGCAAATAGACCCTAGCCATAACATGAAAATAAATACTGCATATTGTGCAGACAACCATTACCATACTCTCCTTTGCTGAAATGCCCAACCCAAATATCAAACACCTAATTCATTTTTAAAAGTTTTGAAAACATATATACAAGATCGTACTTAGGTGCTTATGAATATAAGTGTATACATAATATAATATGCATATATGTATATAATAACAATTAATGAAAAAAGAGGCCATGAATTTGAACGAAGTATATGGGAAGATTTGGAGGGAGGAAGGGCAAACAAAATGATGTAATTATATTATAATCACAAGAGATAAAAGAATAATTTTGTAAAGCACTAAAAATAATGTAGGAAAGGAGACTGAGGGACAGTCACATACATCAAGTCTCAGAAAGGACACAGTGAAGTACAATGCTTGTGGGACTTTGGAGTCTGGGTCTTCAAGGAAGGGAACTGTGCTGATTTTTCCAGGCTAGAGGAGCAATTCCAAAGAAGGCAAGTTTTGCATTGGCTCAGTTTCAGACCCTGTCTTCTGTGACTTACTGGGCGATGTGGTGAGGAGAACATGATGTAAGGAAACAGAGATAACAGAAAAGTGCCAACACCAAGATACATGGCCAATGGGCACACTCTTGTTGATGCACTTCTTCCAACTTGGCCCCAACTCAGACAGTTTCCATTGCTTCCTGGGAGTGCCATCAAATTATAAATCCACCTATGGGTTCATGTAGTGATTAGGTCGGAACCCTTGTGGTCCAATCACTTCTCCATGGATTAACCTGCCTGAGACTAATCCTTCAACATATAAGGCTTCTGGAGATAGCAATTTAGATCCAAACCATGAAAATTATAAAGTAGGACTGCGCAAAATTCATGACATACTGCTTTGGAATTCAGGGGAGAAGAGAAGTGAGACTTAGCAAGATTTGGTGAAGGTTGATCAGGAAGAAGTCCAGACGTGCTGAGTCGTAGCTATTCCTATGCTGATAAAACCCAGCTCCTGACCTAGGCTCATCTTCCTTAGGCAAAATTTCCTTGCAACAGCCAAGTCAAGTTGATAGAGAAAGTCTAGTCTTATATAGTATTAGCACAAATGGTGTCCAGTCTCACTGTACACCGGCCACTTCCCCTTCCATGTGAAAAGTCCTACTCACAGCCGCAGACGGCAACGATCAGGCATATAGCTGCCTGTGGGTGTGTCTGCATCGACGTTATTTAAATAGAACCTATTTTAAAGAGACTTTTCTCCCCTCAAAGACTGCCATTATTTAACAAAGGCTTTAAACGACTCAGAAATATCATCATCTTCGATGTGGCTTGTCAGTGAAGCTTTTACTCCAATATCCACAGATAAGTTATTTCACCTCCAACAGTGTATCCTGGCAACCAGAGTAAAGTGCATCATGCAGTCCATTCACGACTTCGATGTCGTCATTAATAGGCTACATTTGTAGAAATATTCATGAAGAAGCTTGAATTTAGAATTTTATTCAGGGCTCGGGGAAAAGAGAAATTGTTAGGGAAGCCGATCAAAGATGACACTCAGACACAGTGTATACAGCCAATTGAAACTCTTCATTCAAGGCAGGAGACCTAGGTGTGGCCCCTACTGTCCAGAACACAGGGCTATTTAAAGGCAGAAACCACGCCCTGGCATCTCACTGACTGCAGGAGGGAGGGTGGCAGAAACAAAAACTAAGATAATCAGTTAACTGGGGGAGGGGGCTCACAAACAGGCAGTTTAACGGAAGCTAAATTACCTAGGACATCCTAACCTTGGGTTCCTAGAATAGAGCTGGGGAGTTTTCTGGGGGATCTCCATCAAGGAGATCAAATTCTAGTTAAACCTGAAACGACCTCAGCAAGAATACAAGACCTCTGCCCTGTCTCGCCCCAGGACAGAATAATTCTGAATGAGTTAAACGGGGAAAGAATTATTGATGCAGACATAATTTGCGCTGAACCTAAAGTCTGAGTTGAGGAATCGATTCATAACAACAAAATAATCATTCAGTTCTATTGAATTTGTACCATCATTACATAAGGCATTTAGTCATCAGCTAGTTGAACTGTATTTTTTCATTTTCAGCATGCAGCTGTGGCATTTATGTGACACAATCAGATATATTTTATAAGCTATTGGTAGGAAGAATACTAAGGCACTCTCTGGCCATATTTACTAATGAAAGAAAATCTATAAGGATATATTTTAATTCAAAAGATTTTAATGTTACTATTAAGAGGTAAAAAGAACCTATTTTCTGGCACGCCTGTAATTCCACCAACTCCAGAGACTCGAGAAGAAAGTGCTAGGCTAGCCTGACCTCCCTATCAGGAAGATACTATCTTAGAATTAAAATTAAAAATAGCATGTAGCTTTTCTAATGTTTCCCAGATTTTCATTTTTGAAACAAAACTAATTTCCATAAATACATTTATTTAATAGGGCAAATAGTTCTAAGATGTACTGCTCTCTTTTAATTCAATGGTAAATCATAGGCTAAAAAGGTATATGGTGCAAATTTTGTTCTTATACCAACGAAATCCTATATCTTAAGCCATCCACACTGGGGAATAAACTGAATGTGGGGAAAAGATGTATGTGAAAGGAGGTGCTGGCGTGAGCAGTCCGAGGTGTGGTTAAGGGGGAAGGTTTTAGTTCTGCTTTGCTTTGATTTACTTTTGAGAAAGAAAACAGCCAGAGGCATCCAGAGCAGAAGAATGGACATGACCAGAACTATCTGCAAGAAAGGGGAGAAGAACAGGGGATAGGGGGGAAGAGAAAGCGTGATGAAAATAGCAGGAGGCCAGGAGTGAGAAACATTGGGTTATGAGAAGGATGAGTAGCGGAGGGCAGGGAAGTCATCAGCTGGAGGGGTTTCAGGTACAGGAGGAGGTGAGAAGGGCTGGAAAGTCAGCACAGACTTGAGGTAATAACAAGTACTTGTGAGTAGGGACTGAGGGAGCCCGAGGCTACCTTGATACAGCGATCTGTGCTGGAGGTAATACATCAGTGGAAAGCTGTATGTTCCTCTGCCAGAGGTAAGGGAAATCACTCCTGTGGGCAGATGGGGACTGGGTTTCCACAAGTTGCTGAGGAACCCTAGCTTTTTATCTGACTGCCAGAGATCCTCTATAGTCCAGGTCGAGCTCATTCCTGGATATTTAGACTGCCTTTTAGAGTTTGGGGAATTGGAATTTCCTTTGGACCTGGCACAAATCAATTATATTTTGCAGTTTTGTCTTGAAATTTATCTTAAAATGAACGGTTGACTACTGGTAGGCTCTGGAGAAAGCAATGGTTGTTTGTACATTGTGCAAGCCAGATGGGTTATAGAAGTGAGTAAACTTGAAGTTTGCCCTGTCTCTGAAATATTAAAGCTCTGAACCAAAGATAGGAAAGGTATTTAATGTTCAACAGCACTAATCATTAAAATAAAATAATTTTAAAAAGAAAGTATGATGACTCATATATAGAACTTTCCTTGAAGGGGAGAGAGAGAAGGTCAAATAATGTGCCTTAGTCAGGGTTACTGTCTGTCCCTGGGAGGAAACACCATGACCAAAGCAAGATGGGGAGGGAAAGGTTTATTCAGCTTATGCTTCCACATCACTGTTCATCATCCAAGGAAGTCAGAACAGGAACTCAAACAGGGCTGAAACCTGGAGGCAGGAGCTGATGCAGAGGCCATGGAGGAGTGTTGCTTACTGGCTTGCTCCCCATAGCTTGCTCAGCCTGCTTTCTTATAGAGCCCAGGACCATCTGCCCAGGAATGGCACCACCTACAATTTGCTTGACCCACCCTATCGATCACTAATTAAAAAAATGTCCTACAGCCAATTTTACATAGGCATTTTCTCAGCTGAGGTTCTCTCCTTTCAGATGACTCTAGTTTGTGTGTCAAGTTGACATAAGATTAACCAGCACGTAATGAAAACACAAATTTTGTAAGAAGTTTTCCTGAGTTGCTGTAATTGTAAAAAAATGTGTTACTGGGGCTCAGTGGTTAAGAGCACTGGTTGCTCTTCCCAAGTACCCAGGTTCAATCCCCAGCACCTGCACGGCAGCTCAGAGCTGTTCATAGCTCCAATTCTAGGGAATTTGACACCTTCATACAGACATACATGCAGGCAAAACACCAATAAACTAAAAATAAAAAAATGAATATAAAAGAAAAGAAATGGGTTACCAAGTTCTTCTGTGAAGGGGAGAAAACAGTTCATAAATAGTTGAGTAAAAACCTAATCAAAATCAGATAATTATTGGTCACAATATTCTAAATGTGATTTATATTTTAAAATCAATAAAGTTCTGTAGAAATAAAGCTTATTGTACATAACTCCTGTTTTCCTGTTAGTATGGACATAAGAAATCGATGGTCTGAGTCAGAGTAATTCATTCTACATAAAGGGTTTGGTAGGAGAGAGTCTCTCTGCCTGCTCCTGTCTTTCCTGTTCAGGGCCACCCACAGTTCTGTTTGTTGGTAGTGCCAATGCTTTCTCAGCATTTACCTTTCTTACAGGTCATGACTATTTAAGACTATCTTTCCCCTTTCCGCATGTCTTGCAGACTTGAATCCCAAATGACAACAGACATCCAGACCATCTTACAGCTCCTGCAGAAGCAAACCACGGTGGTCCCTCCAGCCTACAGCATGGTAACCACAGGAGCAGAGTACCAGAGACCTGTCCTCCGGCTGCTGAGAACCAGTCAGCCCAGAGCATCCATTAAGACTGACCGGAGTTTCAGCCCCTCCTCACAAGTGAGTGTAGACACGGTAAAGCCAAGAGTGTCTCTTTGAGTGGATCTCCCGGGTCACTGAGTAAGACCCACACTGGGAAATGTGAATTTCTATTTTTATCTGTTTTTGCTTAGAGTTTCTGGAAACTGGACCTGTGTTTTTGCATTATATGTCCTTAAAAGTTGCAAACAATGGATTTAAAGAAAAATTTAAACAGTATCAATTACATGTGCGTGTGTGCTTATCTTTTGTGTGTGTCTGTGTATTGCTGGGGGTAGGGGGTAAATGCCAGAAGATAAGCATCAGGTTTCTCTCTAGATAGTTCATCTTATTTTTTGAAACAAGCATATACAACATTGTATGTTATTCTAAAGACAGCTCTCTCAATACACCAACAACACTAATTTGGCTAGACTTGCTGACTGGTGATCCCCAAGGATCCTCTTGTCCCTACCTCCCCAGTGCTGGCATTACAGGTGCACAACACCCAACTCTTCATACAGCTGCTAGCGGTTCAAACTATGCTTTCATGCTTTAGGATAGCACCTTTCCCTAGACATTAACAGTTATCTAAGAGGAGATGCTATTATTCAAGAATCAACCTAAATGGACTGGCACACTGTAGAGATTTTAATGGTGAGGAATAATGCTTGGCAAATTAAAATTTAAAAAAAATGTATGTCAGAGAAAAACCTGTAACTTGCTACAGTGCCACAAGGCAGGGTAGGTAGGTCTTGGAGAAGAAAAGAGCGGGCAGTTAACTGGGCTCAATTTGAGATTCAAATGCAGCCAGACATAGACGTGGCAAACACATTTGTGCCCCACTTGCCACCAGGTATCTCTAAGTTTTTATCACTTGAATGATAATATCCATGGTACGACAAAACATGTGACATATCCTTTAACCTGACTCTAATTGTCTAAAAGTGCCCCTCTCAGTTACTTAAGCATCATGGGCAAGCAATGGAACCTAAGAAAGACTATTTCGGTAAGAATGTATAGATAGTCTTTTGTACGTTTCTGTGTGGAAACTGAATGTAAAATTTTCTAGGAAATGAAACATGATAACAGAAGCCACTGTGTTAAAAGGAAAATAATGACACTCTTTCCAAAATGTAGAAGTTAATTCAGCTCTTACAGGTTTTGAATAGATGGGAAATACACACAACATATTTTATTCTTTGCAGTTGGTTAAGGCAGTGATTTCTGACAGAAATGATGTTTTATTTCCTTTGTTGCTTTCCTTCTTAGATAACACTAGTCACCAAGAGACATTTCTTAATCCAGTCCTAAATTTTGAATTAAAACCCACTTATACACAACTCAAAGTGAATAGGTTTTTTTTTGTTGTTGTTGTTTGTTTTGTTTCTTTTTTTAAAAAAAAAACTGAACCTTTAAATCTGATTTCAGGGTGAAATTAAAATTCTGCACTTGAGATAACAGACCGTTAATTTTAGGGCTCTGTTTTAGGAGAGAGGTGTTGGCCAGTACCTTTAGCCACATACAGTGAATGGGGAAAACAAACACATATGGATTACACAAACAATTTTAGTTAGCTTTTGGAGTGAATTATGAAAGCATATTTTCTTTTCTTTCCATCAGTGTCCGGAATTTCTAGACCTTGAAAAATCTAAACTCAAATCCAAAGAATCCCCCTCAAGCAGAAGGCATCTGAACACAGCCTCAGAAGAAAAGTTGACTTCACCTTCAACACGAGACGGCGATGTGTCTGTAGAGCTTCACCCGCGGCCAAGAAAAACCTACCTTCATCCCATCCGGCACCCATCTCTGCCAGACTCTTCCCTAAGCACTGTAGGGATCTTGGGTCTCCATAGGCATGTCTCTGACCCTGGTCTTCCAGGAAAGTAATCCTTTTGTGCTATTTCCTCCACATCCAATGTAAGTGCTTTTAATGGCTGTTTTCCTTTTTGTATTTAAATCCTCTCTACTTGACTCAGGGGCTCACAAGGTACCATTATATGCAAAAGTACTGTATATTTTTCCTAAATTGAAGCCTGTAGGGTAAAGTTGAGCAATTAGGATGTAAATATACACATTAAGAGCTTTTGGTTCCAAATGTTCAAACTGCCAGCATCTCAAGGCACCTTATTTTTTAATTTTATTTTTGAAATCATGTGCATGCTAGGAAACTCCAGTTTCTCTTGCATGGAGACTCCTATTTACCGCTATTACTGAATCAGTGCTTGATTATGAAAAAAGCCTTCCAGCAAATAAGAAACTGAGGGATGAAACTATTCATGACTGCAACTCAGATGATCCTCCACTCATGGGAATTTCAAGGGGGATAGAGGGAAGTTAGTCACTTTGGAGAATAGATTTCCTTCTCTATTGACATGTTTATAGTTACTTACCTTCAATTCCTAGGACAATAAAAAAGAGGCCAGGTTGGACTTACACGTATTAGTCAGAAAGGGAGCTAAATTCAAAAGTACCAAAGTATATGGTTCTTTCTTAATAGATTTGTAGTTTATTAATATAAACTCCAGACCACATGGAAGAACACCTGTGAGGTTTTCTCAGGAACTCAGGCCCTGGTTTCATGGCCCAGGTTTAGAAGACCTTCAGCAAGAGCTACTCATTTTGGAGAAGTGACAGAGCAAAGCTGTCCCAGGAAACTTCTGGGAGCTGCAGTCTGGGCCAGTGAGCAATCTATCCATAAGGAGTCTCTATATCCTGCTTTTAGACGGGCAAGTGGGAGGAGAGCAGAGACCTTTGTCTTTCTGCCCTGTGTCTGGATAGACAGAGGAGGCACAACGCTTCCCCAGCTCATCTTCAGCTAAACCATTATGAATACAGGACAATATCAGTGAGAGAATAAAATGGTCTCTCTAGCAAATTCTTCAGGAGCTTCATTCACGAGCTTCCTAAAATATTTACAATAGTAGATGTTTCTGAAGTCTTAAACTGAAGATTATTTTGTTTGCTGGGGTGGCTCCTATCATGCCCCTTACACAAAAGGACATCCACATTTGTTCCGATTTATATGAGACCAATCTTGCATTTGATTAGATAGTAGACACCCATATATTTAAATGTTCAATTTCAGAGTATTTGTCAGCAAAATTGTCTTTCATTAAGAATGGGGTTGTTTCCTTGTTTTATTATCCCAGCTGTGGCAAACATTGTTCATTGGCCCACCTAGAACCTTTTTTATTATTATTATTTTTTTTTTAGTTTTTTGAGACAAGGTTTCTCTGTAGCTTTAGAGACTGTCCTGGAACTAGCTCTTGTAGATCAGGCTGACCTTGAACTCATAGAAATCTGCCTACCTCTGCCTCCCGAGTGCTGGGCTTAAAGGTACGCATCACCACAGCCCTGGCTTAGAAAAATAAGTGAAAAATCCATTATGTATAGTATGGACTGATTCTATATTGATTCCATCACAGGATATATATAGTAGAAGAATATATTCTAACACCTTTGAGTGCTAGATACTGTTTTGGAAAAGGAGATGGCATTGGATCGTAAAATCAACATAGGAAAAAATACAGTTTACAATTAATGATGGGTAAAACTCTAGTTAAATTTTATTTTCAACTCAATTATAATTTTAAAATTAATAGATACTAACCCTTAGTGTTCGTTTCTCCTGAACAAACACCTAGAAATTTGTTGGGGGCCTCTTAGTTTTTCTACTAATTCTTATGTTCCCACAGAGCTTTAAATAGTAGTTTATCTGCATGTTATTAAATGGTTGAATTTTCCTTCACTTTTGACACTAATCGTTAATCCACTTCAAATGCAAGCAATTTATTAAATGCGTATAACACTATTCCTCTATTTAAAATGTGATGAGAGTGACCTTTTGTGCTTTATACAATTTTAAGGAGTCACAGGGTTTGCCAATCTGATCTGAGTGGGAGTAAACCTGTATATAGGGCACACTCTTATTCTCACTTAATTTAAGAAAAGAATCATAAGTTATTGTGTACTTACGGCAAAAGACAAGTCAAGTCAAAGAAAGTATAATAATTAGAATGGGCTTCCCAAATCTTATGATATGGGATAGATAGAAATGTAGATTCCAGGCCCCTTTCATTCACTCATTCAGCAAACATTCGAACGAGGTGCCCCATACAGGAGAGAGAGAGTCCTGTAAGTAGCAAACAATCTAGATGTGGATTTAGAGATCTTATTTCCATATTGGGACACATTTCTGCAGCTGCAACACATTTCCTAAGGACTATTCTGCCTAAGCTCCATGGGCATTCCGAATACATTCACCAGAGATTGCTCATTTGTAAGGAGAGAGGATTTGGCAGGTGAGGAACTGAGATCTGATTGTTTGATCTGATTAGCGAATGCTTCAGCTGCAACATTTGGCATGGCATGCATGCGATTCGGCCTATTTGAAGCCTCCATTTATACTTCTTTATAAAAACTGGGCATGCAGGAAAAGGAAGACAAGGGGTAGTATACAAGCATCCGGCTGGCTTAGATTCTAGCACAATCCAAACCCCTTCCCTTCTTAATTCCGCCACATAGAATAATTGTTTGCTGTTTAAATCGTAAGTCTCAGAGGATTGTGTAGCGTTTTTTTTCCCATAGAATACTAATTTTAAAGGTTCCCAAGCAACATAAACATACACATATTCGTAGATGTCAGATGAACAGTTGAACTGACTTATGGATAACAAAAGCAATCATCCTGACATACAATCTGCATTCCCTTGTCCCAGTCGAAAAATAACTTTAAAATAGCATTACCCTACTTAGCACCCACAGTAAGTGCAATCTGCCACCTCCAACTTGGGGTCCTGCCTAAGGCCAGATCTAAATGCTGCACCAGCCTAAAAGCAGCCCAGCTTTCCTTAGAAAGAATTAGAAGCACTAACATAACACTTTTGCCTTTAACCTAAAATTATTATCGGTCCCATGCCCTTAAAAAAATGCTGTCTTAAAGTTTATTTGGCTGAGATGTTCTCCTGCTGCTATTATTGCTGAACAGAGAATTGCCTCTAAGACTCATTATTTTATCCCAGGGGGGAGTCCACTACTTTAATTAGCTGATGAGAAAACCAGGAATAAAAAAGACAGAAGTGATCTTTTTAATATAATAGTCACTAATTCAACAAACACGGGAAAGCAGGGGGCCAATTTGAGACAATGTAAATTTCAAGTCCATTATAATGGACTGGCCATTAGAATTAAGTTTTCTACTCTTCTAGTCAGGTATAGTGACACTAGGAATCAGGTTTAATATGTGTGTACTACAGCTCAAGGCTGTGTGGCCTTGAAGTTGTACAATGGCTCCCAAATACTCAGGAGAAAACCATTGATATCCAAATGTCAATTTCAAATCACAACGTACACATTATAGGTAAGGATGAAATGTATCACATCCTCAGTATATATAAAAGAGCAACTAAAATATATAACATGTTTTATAGTTCAGGGAAAAAAATCAGTTCAGTAGATTAATTAGCTAGAAATGAACTGAAACTGGCTATAATTTAACATAAAGGACTCTATATTGTTGATTCATGGAAAAAAACAAAACCAGAAAACAAATTCTCAATGTGTTAATGGGCTTGTCATTCACTGTTTAAAACCTTTAGATCAAAAATTGAGTAGCTATTTCATTTTTAATCCCAGTTTTGTAGTAACATAAACATGTCAATACTGTGCATTCCAAGAGGCCCTGGGAAGACAGCTTGCTGTGGGGTGTCTGCAAGCTGTTGTCCTAAGATGGCAGCGCTCACATCACCTCAGAACCTGGAAACTAAAAGTCCTGGGTCTTACCCCAGTTCCCATTTAACAACAACAAAAAAAAAAAGTGAAGGCTGGGACCCAGCACCGGTCCTTCAATGAGCTCCTTAGCATGGTCTGTGTGCAAACTGAAACACAGAGGTCTGCAAAGGACGCCCTGTCATCAGGCCAACTCGAGCCTAGCAGCTCTTCTTCCATTCACACACCGTGTGGCCTGAGTGGATCTCCCTGAGTTTTCTCCTGAATCTTAAAAAATGAGATGATAGTTGTTGCCTCACAAAAGTCTGAGGAACAAAATCGAATAAAGAAAAGTGCCTGGCACAAAGTAGGTGCTTAAAAAAATCCTAAAGTGTCCCCCCACGCCGCCACAAGAAACAATGCATTAAAAACAATTAAGAAGAAAAGTTTTCTTTTGAACAAGTGCTAAGTAACTGAATCGCTGTTCCCATGACGAAAGCTTTTGATTCTGAAAAACGTAACTGTAGCTACCATCATCCCTTAACTTTGGGCTATTAGCGTTGCAATTTTAAAGGAAGAATACTGACAATAACAGCAGTGAGAATATGATTCCCACGGTCAAAAATAATAATTGCTCTGAATTAATGTCAGATTCTGCAAGGCGACCTGTCCAATTCAAAGCTACTAGTGTGTATTTATAAAGGCTAGTGCACTGTGCAGTGTCTCCTTGGATATGAGTCTTCCCACATGGGTATTTCAAACTCTACAAAATACAGTCCAATTTGAAAGTAAACACAATTGCTGTTTTTACAAAAACTAGGCCTTCCCAGGGTAATGGACGTTAAGCACCCAGCTCCTTTCCCTCGTCGCACAGGGGCATTCTGAGTTCTCGTGTGGAATGCTGGAAATGGCCAAAAGACTAGGCATGGTAAAGCTGAAATCAAATCCTACCTATCCTATTTATGGTTGAGGAAAAGCCCAAAGTGACCCTCAGTATCCAAAACAATGTAAATACAAGTGACTTTTGAACTAGCTCTCTGAAATGTACATATGGAGGTGTGTGGAAACCAGGCACTGTGTAAAGATGCAAATTCATCCTGTGGTTTGCATGGCACCACACAGTGGTGTATAGGTAGTGTGGCACGGCAATGATTGCCACGTGATTATCAGTCTTGCCTCCACCCGACTCTTCACACTGGCACTCAGTATGTAACACCCCCCCCAAATGGTTTTCATGCCCCTGCCAACGATGAGGTCGCTAAAAGGAAACAGTATTGGAGGGGCCACCTCTTCTGCCTTAGCTCCCAACACCTATAGACACATCCACAATGCAGACGTGTAGATGTTTTCTCGGTTTTACATAGGTTGCCCCTTCTCTCCCTGATGCCCCAAATGTTCTCATTTAGAGCTGTGTGCTTCTGTTTCTTCTTAAGCTGGTGTTAGCCTTTTAAAAACTAAAGGCATATATTTCAATGCTTTATAAAATATTAGGTATCATGAATAAGCAAGGTCCACTCATGCCTAGAATGTCATTATATTCTCTTGTGGTAAAATACACTTTGTTTTAAAGTTCAGTATAGAAAAACAAAATTCATAGAAGATGCAAACTGACATTTAACAGCATGAAAAGAAACTACCACAAAGATTATTTTGTTGACTGGTACATGGAAGTTGAGAGATGACTAACTGGAAGTTATTTTAAATTCCCATGTTATAACTATAAATGAGAATTAAAAAAATCACAGAAATGGAATGTATTCAAAACTATACACTCAGTTGACCTGGTCCATCACTTTACCAGCCATGATCAAATTGTAAACAAACACAGCAAAAACAACTGCAACAGTGCTCCCAATTAAATATTTTTATTGTGCGACGTGGAAATGTGAACATGGCGATTCTTTTAAAAGTAATGTCAAGACTTAATTCCTAAACTGTACTCATCTGGGACTCCCATTAGTCAGCGTGTTTTGAAAGTAGTGAAATAATTGGGGACACCTGTGATTTCAAAGCATTCTATGCTTAACGCACATTCTCTGGGCTGCTTCTGGTATATTATGACACAGTTTTAAAACTCCCACATGTGAATAACCACAACTGTGAGAATTTCAACTGTATTAGTTTTCATTTTGATTTGCATTGTTTGCGGGTGCATAAGCATAGTCTACACCACATTCCTTATCCCTAACTAGAAAGAAACTTGAAGGATGGATAGAGTTGTGACGAGCTCTCCCCACATTCTCATAGTTATGACAGCAACAAAATGGCATGGCACCCTTCTCCCAAGTGGTACAAAAGCACAATAAAAAAAATCAAGAAATTCCTACTTTACGCCTAGACGCCTACGGATTTGAATGAAAGGCCCAAGACCTCTTTATAGCTGAAATGTTCAGCTTATAATGCTGATGAGAAAATATATTATCCCAGAAGGCTTGCCAGTCAATGAATAATGTACTTCAGAAAAGAATGTGTGTGATCACTTGAAAACGTGATATGATCTAAGGAAGCTCACTCACATCCTGTTACATAGAACTTGGGAATGCTTTAAACGAAATGAAACCATCAACCAAAACACATACTACTTCATAGTCTTTATGCACATAATGTAGCATGGAATCATAATGCTTTTGAAATATTCTGTGCAGAAATATTTATTTTTAGCCAATATTTTCCTCAGACTGGTATGTGGTGTTGACAGTGTAATCTATTTGCACAGTTAGTTTTGCAATAACCTTCTACAAATAACTGTATATAAGAAAAATGTAAATTTCCTGTAAAAATGATTGCAACATTTTGGTAGCTGAAAGAAGTATACAAGTTGTATTGAAAATAGAGTGTATATATATATATGCATATATATACACCTAATTCAAGAATGAAACATAATTTATGATCTATTTATACATGAAAAATTCAAGAATTTGTAAAAGAATTTATTTTGGGGGAAAAGAAAGTAAATCTTATTAGCTAACTAGTGTACTTTTAATAGCGAAGCCAACAAATTCCAACATTTTATTAGGGACAGTACTAGATATAGGCATGGTGGTGCTGATCAATTCGAAATTCACATCATTGTAACAGTGCTATAGTTTACCGAGGTCTAGTAGACCAACAGCAAGCTGAGCTGAGTGGTGAAAGCATTAAATCTGAATGTAAAGAACTCAAAAACATTTTACTTATTGCCCCATCAGAACTATGGTAGTAAATAACTGACATGTTTATTGTTCACTAAAATTTTCTGAAGAATAAATGGCCTTTAACATGCATTCAAAATAGCTCATTTGTAATGAAAGCTTGGCTCATCTTTTCATTCAAGAATAAAAGTATGCAGCTATGATTTCCTCTTGCTTCAGTTTCATACGGGCTTAATTTCTCCCCTAGTTGCTTTTGTATCAGTTAAGAAAATTCATACTATCCTCAAAGACACTTCTAAACAAAAATGCGTTGGCTCGGACACAGCATGGGCTAAGAGTAGCACTGTCTGTGTAGTGGCATAGATTCTTCATGCTTCATTTTTAAGATGTAAGAAGTCAAGAGCATATGTCCCCATGTATTAAAAGTAAAACCAAACTTTATATAGATAGCAGGAAATATTACATTGCCCTCTGTCAGAGAAACTGATTGTGAAATCAGAGTCAAAGTACAGAAGGCAAAATACCTGGAAACATCTCTTATCCTATGACACATTTGAGGATCCTGCATTTACACAACTGTGAGAAATTAAATATGCATAAAAGTCCAGTAAATCCTAAAGTCAACTTTAAATGGCCTACAATTTACAAAACTAACAAAGAGTCTTTAATTAGTGTGTTTCTAGAACAGTGACATCCTCACTCTTCAGGTTACCTTTTGCAATTTCAATAATCATAGAAAAATAAGATAACTAAATAAGCAATACAGACAATTAAATCAAAATGGCTATATGCATGTGTCTATATATTTAGATGTTTATGCTTAGAGAAAAGGTTAAACTCCAACCCCCAATACATCAGAATTGGAAATCCATCATCCCTGGCCCACATATCTCTCCATATAGCTATTCAATGAAGCTCTGTAACTCCTTGATGTTAATGAAGGGGCTCACCTGACAACAGCAGCAGATGGGCAAAAACCCTGTCCATTTTCTAATTGTGGTGCGTGGTAGGCAGGTAGAGGCACTCTATGTCTACTTACTATATCTTCAGACTAACAGAAGCGAGCCTGGGTTTTAATATACTGCGCTATGTGTAATGAAGCTACTTGGATTAAAGGAGTGATAAGAACATATGTTCTTTCCTTTGTAAGGATAAAAAAATTTGTCTAAAAATAAGAAGGGGACATGACAAGAAGGATTCAGAGCACAGGTTTCCTAGCATCCAAAGCACAGACCGGTCTCGAGTCAGAAGTGGTCCCAAGTTCTCCACGTGTTTTGTTAGCAATTTTCTTCTCAGTGTTTTAAATTACAAGGAAATTTTAATCTAATATGTGGAGAGATGTCTTGATCTTGTTCTAAATGAGAAATGAGAATGGTATTCATTTAAAATGCTGTCTGCATTCTCCACCTCACAGACGTTCTAAACATCTGCATTGTACCCCCAGCAGTAAGTACATACTCTCCAGACATAGTTTAGATGATACCTTAGCCTTAGGCAGTTATTTGAGGAAGCTTAACTCACTACATAAATAATTGCATTAAAAACAAACAAAAGGGAGCTTTCCAAGCAAGTACCAAATAAAAGAGCCACGGTGGAGTTTTATAGTTTTAACCGAAGGATGTGATAACCAAAAGTAGTCTGGAATTCTGAGCAATGGGTTCAATTTACAGATTATTAAAAACATACCCCTATCAAATTTACAGAAAGCTGTTCATGAAGCAGGACAAAATATATCCATTTTAATTTGTCAAAGATAAAAGGACATTTTAATAAAAGCACATTTCTCATAAGTAATATTTATTTTGTTTGTTCAATTAGTAATATCATAAGATAACAAGTGAACTTGATGTGTATATTTTAATTAAAGAAATAATCAGAAATTGATTTTGTTATTTTTTTAATTGCACAGAGTTTAAACTACCTTGATAAATTCTACTTTATTCCAGGGTAAATGCCTTTTCTGAAAATAAATGTATAACTTGAATATGTATTTGTTACTTTCCTTTTTCTGAGTGCATGCCTAAAATAGGTTAATGAGCACAGTCCTTTTAAAAGACATTTTTAGTGGACCAAATCGAGACTCCCACAGCATTGATTTTCCCTGGATGTAATTTGAAATGTGTAAACTGCCACTCAAACTAAGTGCAATACCTGACATCTAATCATTTGGCAATCTTTTAGATAACAGCTGAATTAACGCACTGTTGTTTGAACTGACGCATCTCATAACAGTACATATGTAACAAATTTTGTATGACACAAAACTTTACAGCAAGCTATTTGAATGTTTATTAAAAAATTCTCAAAATGACATGGAAACATGTTTACTGTATAAATAAAAGCACTTATACATCACAAGTGTTCATTCTTCAATAATTTATAACATCATACTGTGGCTTCATTTTCCTACAATGGCTTCAGATTCTGTACATTCAATGGTTCGGCTAATATTCTTTCAGGTTATCAAATATGTGGTCATGAAACACAATCAGAGGACAGTTTGTATGGCGTATTCATCAGTCAGTTTTTATAAAACTGACCAAATGGATTTGATAGACAAACTATAGAGAACCAGTGTCAAAATGATTAGGCATCACTTCTTTACTTGAATCTTTCCAAGTAAAAGCATTTTTACATTTTTCTGTAATTATAAAAGAGGTTTGCCCGTTAAAAACATGGCGTTTTCTTTAAAAATATTTAATTTGGTCACCAGTTAAACCAAAATTATATCTATTTGCAATTTTCTTCAGCTAGATATATATTCAGTTAAAATATATGACAATTTAGTGATCTATCAAATCTTCATTAATAAAGACAGGTGTCTTCCATATTAGAAATGAAATTAACTCTCATCTTATACCAGAGGACTTAGTGCAAAGAACTTGATGACTACTTGAAATCTCTATAGAAAATTTTACCAGAAATGCTGCTAACAGGGTCCACAAAGGAAAAAAAAATCAAAACACTTCTTGGTACACATTCTCCCCATACACACACACCCACGCACACACACACACTCACACACAGGCATGCACACACACGCACGCGCACATATTCATGCCATAAATCCAACACAGAATTCCTGAACAGTAGCATATCACATGAATTTTTTCTCATTTTATAAGCTGCCGTCATCACCTAGGGGCAGCACCTGGGTTTAAAGAAGTAATAAGAATAAATGCTGACACTTCACTAAAATGTGTCATTCTCCAAAACTGGTTGATTTTGAGAAAGAGGACATTTTAGGTTATCTATGCCATTGCTCAGCAAAGAGAAAGATATCTTCATTTTAAAACTTTAAGGTGGGCACACGTCTGCACGCCTTGAACCTCCATACCCAAAGTGGGCAAGACAGGAGGACGATGGGTTTGTGTCCTACTGGGGCCATGTAGAAAGATCCTGTCTCACAAAACAAAGCTAAGCAGAAACAAAGATGTTAAAAAGAAAAACAAGAAAAGAAAATAGGAAGACAATAAAATATTTTGTAGAAAAATAAACAATGAAATAAAAAAGGTAAAACAATACCTACTACCGTAGGCTGACAGACTCAAATTCAGATAGTTTTTGGAGCTACAGATTTCTTATTCATAGGCCAAGAACATGAGGTTATGTTCTCTGGTGGGGTAATCAAAGCCAAAGCCAGCAAATGTGCAGATGTCCCCTCTAACTGACTTACTCCCAGAAATAGCCACAGACGTGAACAAAATAAGAAGTACAACTTGTAGCCTTTAGATAACATGATTAAGTTTTATCTAGACTCTTGTTACTTGGCTTCATAGACAATCTGTCATATAACTACATTTCTATACACTATTATTGTTAAAAACGAAGGCTCAGATGCGCTGATATCAATCAACTACATATCATTAGCAACATTTCAAGACAGCGTGCATATATCTGCAACACCGTAACTTTTCCAAAAAATAATATATCCCAAATAAAAACGTTATTGCATTGAACTGTGCTTTAAGGTAAATTAACAGGAAGGGGGCGGAGCTTTAACAGGAAGGGATACAAAAAAGTTCATCAAACATCTAGTTTTAGGTAGTCCAGTCTGTTTCAGTGAAGCAGAAGGATTCTTCAGTATTCACCTTTTCAATGCTACGCTGTCAAACGGTCATAGTGCCCTGCAGAAACTAAGACACGAGGGGCGTTATCATATGGCAACAAGTAGTTTTGTTTTAAATGAACTATATTCCATGATAGCGTTTACTATAAGAAAATGAAACTGTTTAAGACTTATAATTCAAACACATATATATCGATAAAGTATTGTCTAACACATACCTTCCATTAAGAAATATAACAAATCCAAAACAAAACTTCTAAAGCACTGAAGCACACATTAAAACCACTGGCTTCAATTAAGAACAACCGGAAGTGGGTTCATGAAGCGTGTTTGAAATGAAAAAGTAGCAGCTTCATATTTTGTCACTGAAAATATTCTTTCTTTCTCATAGGAAAAGATAACAAGTTAAAAACTCTTCATGAAAATAATGTTAGTGCTTACCATTAAAATATTGGAAAAATAAACTCCAAACATGTGTCATGTGATTTTACAGTATGCCAACAATAACCTTACATTTGCATTAGTGAGAAATGTGGGAAACAACATAGCCACCCAAGGTATTATTTTCAGGGTTTGTGCTCTGGATCAATTACTGGTTTTCAACATTTTATTGCATCTATATAGTTATCAATTAATTGTGTGTGTATATGTGTGTGTGTCACACTTGCATACATGTTCATGACCTCATGTCATGAAGAATATGTGGAACTCAGAGGACAGCTTTCACAAGAATATTTTCTCTTTCTACCACATGGGTCCCGGGACTAGAACTCAGGCTATCAGATAGGTGACAAACATCTACATGCCAAGCTACTTTACAAATGTTACAATGTATTCAGAATACTTACATCCTCATACATGAAGTTCACAATCCCTTGCTGCAAGTGATCTCTTCGCCTAAAGAAATCTTTACACACAAAAATGATGTTTTGGGATTATAATTGAAAACCCATTAATTCCCAGTGCCAAACGTCTCTTGGTAAAAAAAAAAACTGCTCATATCTTAAGTGTCTTAACATTCTAAGAACCTTAAATATATAAATCTTCTAAAACTCAGAGATTCCAATGTTTCTTTACTTATATTCATATTTTAAATCTTAAGACTATATAGATATCATAGTGAATAAAGAAGAGAAAACACTTATAATTTGCTAAAAGAAACAAAGACACCATTCAAGAAAAATGGCCACATAAATTGAATCCACTTTTAAATGCTGAATACCTGTCAGGGCGCGAAGTTTCACACAGCAGGCAACATAGTCATCAAAGAAAATTCTGCCATTCTTGCTGTAGCGTTGAACAATAGCAGCTAGTGTCTGGGGACTCAATCTATAACCTAAGGAAGAAGATTGACACATTAAAAACTTCAAAGTTAAATATCATGAAATACCCAAAACACAGCTATTAATAAAGTCATGAAAAAGAAATAACTTTCAAAATTCTTTCTAGACAAAATCTATCCTATTTATTTTTGGCAGGACTGAGGATTGACTATCAGTGCTTACACACAGGAAAGAGGCAAAAACTCTACCTCTGAACCAAAGCCCTCAAAAGCATATTTTTAAAACACATTAAATTAATATTAAAAAATGCTAAGACAAGAGATTTGTTAGTAATTCCACCAAGTGTTACAGAGTGGACACAATTCTAACTTTGTAACACAAAGAAAGAAAGAAAACAATTATCTCCTCTGGCACCTAAAATATATTTATTTTTATGCCAGGCAATGGTGGCACACTCCTTTAGGAGGCAGAGGCAGGCAGATCTCTGAGTTTGGAGTTTGAGGCCATCCTGGTCTACAGAATGAGTTCCAGGACAGTCAGGGATAAACAGAGAAACCCTGCTTTGAAAAGCCACATTATATATATATATATATATATATATATATATGAATGACACTAATCTAGCTAAAGATAAAAATCAGTACCAGAAGGAAAAACTCCATCTGTAGTTATTGTAAAATACAACCCATAGGGCTAGGGGCCAGGGCACTTCCTTAGGTTGTATTCCCAACACTACAAAACAAAATAAATCATATATACAAAATAATATATGATTTCATATATGCAAGATACATATGCAAGATATATATCTGTATGTACATACATCATACACATATAAGTACATACACACACATATATATATACATATCTCCCAAAAAACATACTTAAAGTAAGAGTCATACCAAAACACACAAGTTGACCACGTGAAAGTGAATTTAGGCATCCTTCTAGTGAGTTATGATCTGGATGTGGTATGAATACAATTCCTAAAATTTCCCAGTAACTTGAATGACTCTAAAGATAATTGAAGGTGTTAAGTTGGAACAGTCTGAAAAAAACTTAAATCTTTCATTACAGTTTGAGGGAACACACACAACACAGCAATTGTTCGTATGTCAGAAGGCAACTTGGCAGGAGTCAGCTCTCTCCTCCCACCACAAGGGCCCTGAGAATCAAATTCAGGCCATTCAGTTTGGCACTAGGTGATTTTGCAGGCTTCAGAAAAATCTTTTCTTAAACTCGGATGCTTGGTTGACCCCTTTGAACCTTTTTACTTTTTGGGAAAAAAACTACATTAATATTTTAAAATAATACTATTAAAGGTCAAGTTTAATCGATTATTATTATGGATCTACAGCTAAACATGGTTATATAGCCAGGATTTTCCCTAGATATGAAAACAAAATGCCTATTTATATAACTAACTTTAAAATCTTCACTAGTTTGAGCTCTTTGGCATATAATTTAAGCCCATGTGCCTTGAGCTTACATTTTATTTTCAAACAGATAATTTTTATGTATATACATTTTGTTTATAAATAACCTTCACAAAATTATAAGATAAGAAAATCAAGAAAACTACTTAAAGTTAGGCAAAACTTCATAAAGTATGGCCTATGCTTACAACTCAGGAGATGGAGGCAGAAGGAACTCAGTAAATTAGAGGCAGGCCTGGGCTACATAGTGATTTCCAGATCAGGCTGAATTATAGAGTAAGCAGAGTGAGAAGAGAGAGGGA
>LOJH01011954.1:10815-26016 GCA_001685095.1 Ellobius talpinus
TCTCTCTCTCTCTCTCTCTCTCTCTCTCTCTCTCTCTCTCTCTCGTACATACTCAAACTTGCACTCATATACACATGCATGCACGTTCATGTGGAGGCCAAGGGAACAACCTCAGCTGTTATTCCTCAGTTTCTACACACTTTGTCAATTCAGACTCTCTCATTCCACAGCCCCAAGAATTCACCTACTTCCGCATCTGTCTGCCAGAGTGAGAATTACAGCTGTGCACCGCTACAGCTGACATTTGTTTTTAATATGACTTCTGGGTCTGGAGCTCTGCGTTTTACAAAGCAAGCCACGTCCTCGTTTTGTTTCATTACTGCCATGTTCGCAGCAGACAATCAGTATCTGCTGGTGCCACACACCCGGGTCTTCAATTTAACAGTGTGCACTTCCATTTCTACATTGGATTCATGTGACAGGTGAGTAAGGCAAGGCTGGTACTGATCGATCCGTAGAGGGCAACATCAACGCCCCAGCTCAGAAGATAAAGGGACCTTAGGTGGTAAAATTCCTCATACTGCCTAGGCTGTCAGATGATTGTGATAAACTGCAAATAAGGTTCAAAATTAATCATGGCATGGGCTCATAACCCACTCACCATGCTCATAAACGGCTAGAAAGGAAATGCCCCAGGTGTGTTTTGGAAGTTATTCACTGGCTGTGCACTTCCATTTGTGACACTGCAAGGGTGGATGGGGCAGGTGCTGAGAACGGCCCTGTCTACAGGAGAACTCCCCTGCTGAAACACAATATTTTGAATGAATAATGTGATCTATAGTGTTATCCGTCATCTTGCTGTGGGTGCTCGCCTTGCTCCAAGACTCAAGGCTGAGGACAAACACACTGGAAAGAGTTCATACGACCCTCAGCCATTGACCTACATCTCCAAGCAAAATGAATAAGTCTTTCCTTCAGTTGGCATTGAACATTCGATGTCCCATCTGGACATTAAACTCAAATCAATTTTACAACATGGAGCATCAAAACAAAGGAAGCAAAGACTGTGTTTGTATGTAAAATATAGATACCTATGCATGGCATAATAGGCTTCCTCCAAACAAAGTGTTTGAGGGACAGTACAGTTTGGATAGATAGCATCCCCCCAAAGCTTGTGTATGTACGCCAGGCTTAGTACCTAGCTGCCAGGGCTATTTTGAGAGGTATTAGAAACTTCAGGAATCGGGACCTAGTTGGAAGGAATAGGCCACCAGGGGTACGTTCTTGGATTATCTTTCTGTCAAGTATTTTGTCATACCATCAATAACACATTAGTTCTACTTAAGAAACTTCAAGATGAGAAGACACAGGAGAAAACAAGTGATGGGGGCAGAGATTCTAACTTGGCTTTTTACTGTGAGACCTAAGAACTTCAAGATTATATATGGTCACAGATATAAAAAGCAAAATACCAATGCATCAAGCAAGGCATCCACTAGAACACCCAGTCATATCCTTAGTGAGGGAGCTCAGACTCCCTGTAATGTTGCTCTCCAAGTAACACAGTCAACCCTAATTGGAAGGAACTAAACATGCTCACAAGACCGTGGGGCTTATGCTATCTTGGGAGTAATTGTCTCTAAAACGATTCTAGGAAACCAATGCTATTAGAGAGGACCAGGATAGGACACTTATTTTAAAGTCTAGGCAAAGGCAGATTAACTCCTTTGTCAAAGTTATCAAAAGATTAAAGAAATTAGTAACAAAATGTCTATTACCGAGTTGAATCAACAACAAAAACCAAGTTGTAGCCATAATAACATCCAACAAGGATCAGAGATTGGGCAAAAACAAGCAAGTGCTTTTGTGAGCTGATTTGATCTCCCTATGCTTTTCTGATCATGGACTGCATTAAGTTGCTTTGTTCAACTTTTTACCTCTCTGCTCACCACCGCCATCCAAAGTCTATAGACTTTCACAAGCAGAGCAAATAAACATTCAGATTTCACCAGGACTCTGGAAGCCTAGAGGAATCCACTTGTCAGCACAGGCGACAGTGTCACAGGTGGCAGTATCTAAGTTGCACAGATAGAACACCGCTGGGTAGACCATAAGGGCCAAAGTAGATATAAAGATACTGCTTGTGAAACAATGATAAACTGTTGCAGAAAGGTGTGTTCTGATTTCCTAAGGAGCAATATGGAATTATACATAGGTTGAGGTAAGGGAAGACAAAATCTGTTTACTGAGTCTCTCCTCTGGCTAAGTCTGTGATAAGCATATGTAAATCCTTAGGAATTCCCCTGTTGGAGAAGGGGCTGCTTGTTCTTCCCCCTGCCCAGAACCAAAATAATTACACAGAAACTGTATTAATTAAATTCACTGCTTGGCCCATTAGCTCTAGCTTTTTATTGGCTAACTCTTTTTTTTTAATTTAATCCATCTCCATTAATCTGCATATCACTATGAGGTTGTGGCCTACCAGCAAAATTTCAGCACATCTATCTCCTGTGGCAGCTCTGTGGTGTCCCTCCGACTCTTCCTTCTTCCTCCCAGCATTCCATTTAGTTTTCCCCACCTACCTAAGTTCTGCCCTATCAACAGGCCAAGGCAGTTTCTTTATTCATTAACAAATAAAAGCAGCACATAGACAGAAGGACCTCCCATACCATCCCCCCCCTTAGAAATGAAACGGTGGGGGCTGGGGGGCAGGACACGACAACTCAGTCAGTAAGGAGTTTACTGCACAAACATGAGGCCTTGCTTTTGATCCCAGCTTTCAAGTGTGTGTGTGGGCACGGAGCCAAGCATGGTAGTATATGTTTGTAATCCCAGGGTTAGAAAGGGTAGAGACAAACAGATCTCTGGGGCTCACTAGCCAGCTAGCCTGGACCAATCAGCAAGCTCAAGGGCCACTGAGAAACCCTGTCTCCAAAGAGAAGGTGTGGCTGGTATCTGAGGAACCTCACTGATACTGTCTTCTAGCTTCCATACACATGGATAGGTACTGATGGCAATGCTCACACACGCGCACACCACTCTCTCTCTCTCTCTCCCTCACACACACACACATACACACACACACACACACACACACACACACACTGGTTTGGAGGTAATCTGTCTGGGGTAACATTAAAGCCATGGAAGAAGGCTCAGAGACTTGACATCGCATAGCTGGGTAAGCCTGAGCCTAAGGTATGTATCTTTTCTCTGTGCCATGCACCTTCAAGACACACATCTATCATCATCACAATCAAAGATGTCAAACCCATGAGAGGTTAGAGGCAGTACATAACTGATAAATAAATTTCAGTGACCTATGGCCTCCACATTCTACAGTTTCTGCTAAGGCTGTCTCTTCCCCTGTACTCCATGTGTATAACTGAAAACCTCTGGCGGGTGCTCCTATCCTTCCTCCACAGGTTTTGACCTCCCTGACCCAACACCAATGCTTTATTTGAGTCTCCATCTTTCTTGTTCTCCTTAGTTCACACCTTAAATTTATGTTGGAAAGAGGCTATCTGATGCTACCTTGGATTTGTGAGCTGCAACTTCAAATAAGAACCACACAGTTCAAATGTGCTTCCCCGGCCAAATCAAATAAAAAACAAAACAAAATAAAAAGTCTCTCTTAATATTAAAACAAAACACATTATTACAATGCTGCTTTCTGATATACTAAAGTTATAGCAAAAGCTTAATTAGTCCAGCCTCCACTAATTGGTACCCTGGATAATAGCGATTATTATTTTTTTCTAAATTCTATTTTTAAGAGAGAGAAGCAGTTGACACAGTAAATCATTGCTGACTGAACAGAGCAAATACCAGGCTATGTACTGGAGTCGGGCATGTCCCACCCACTCTAACCCCTCTCCTCCAGCTGGAAAACTCTCATTTGCCTGTCAAGTTGATTTCAAGTATCTTTGGGATGGGTAGCGTCTTCCTGAATTTGCAGTTACTTCATTTTCCACTCAAATCCTAGATAATTTAGATCTCTCTCTGTATTCTAGCCTTTTTTACTAGGCTAGTGTTGACTCATAGATATTTCCTAAAGGCCCATGTCTTTAAGGATGGTGCTTGGCAAGACGGTGGACCCTTTCATGGTGGGACCTGGTGTATCACTGGGATATATCTCTGATGGGGATTATATGACCCTGTCATCTAGCCTCTCCTGTTTCCTGGTTTTGGGAGAAGTATTTGCTCTGCCATAAACCCTTAAGCAATGGGTTCACCTAGTTAGAAGCTACAGGACCTAGTACTATCAGCCAGAATACAACTCTTCATCGTGATTATCTCAGGTGTATTGTTATATGGTGAAAATCTGACTAACACACACCCTAAACACTGTCATGTGCCTTCTGGACCATGGCCAAGACATCAGTCATCCTGAATTCCAACACAACAATAGATTGCTCTTATACTAAACAATAAATAAGTGAGTTGAAGGAAGCATAGTATTTTCTGTATATAATATATATATAATATTATAGCATAATTTGCAATTTCAGGACAATACTATGATGCCCTCAAAGTTGATAAGGAAGAAACTATTTTCGTACGACTAAGCACTAAGTCAATAAGGATGCTACAGGACTATGATGCGTCTCAAAGGGACGTCCAGCTACTGCTGAAATCATGAAGCCAGGCATTTCCAGTTAGCATGACTTTTAGTTAATCTGGATACGTAATTACTAAGCAAGTCTGTTCCCGAGGCATTCTTGCTAAGTAACACATTGTCCGTTCCTAGAGTTACAAACCACGTGTTCCAGTTTGGTAAGACTGAAGCATGTCTAGGGCTGGTGATCAGGCTCGGTGGCAGAGTACTTGCCTAGCCTGTGGAAGTCATGCCTGAATTCAATGCCCAACAGTGTAAAAAAAATCTATCCCCTTTGTAAGAATCCTAAAGAACTAACGGCAGCTTACGTCCTTATTGAACACACTTTGCTTCATTTACCTTAGGTAGAAGTAACTGTCTCCATGATTAAGGTTAGGCATAGTACTAGCCAAAGGCCAGGGTTGTTTCTTAGTTTTATGTCAACTTGACCCAAGCTAGAGTCATTTGGGAGGAGGGAACCTCAGTGGAGAAAATGTCCCTACAATATCAGCCTATGGGCAAATGTGTGGTGCACATTCTTGATTGACAATTGATGTAGGAGGGTCCAGCTCACTGTGGGCTGTGCCACCCCCGGACTGGCCCTGGGTGCTATAAGAAAGCAGGCTAAGCAAACCACCAGGAGCAAGCCAGTAAGCAGCACCCATCCATGGCCTCTACATCTGCTCCTGCCTCCACGTTCTTGCCTTGAGATCCTACCCTGACTTCTCTCAATGATGGAGTGCCATCTGAGAGTCATAAGTTGAAAGAAACTTTTGAACATGGTGTTTTATCACAACAAACCTAAATCCACGCCTATTACCTTTTGCCTTCTTCTTGGCAGACAGCTAGACCCATGTATAGAGCATGGAAGATGGCCTGCTAGAGTTGAGACATGGAGCCGGGTTCCAGACGAACAGCAATGGTGGGAAAAACATCATGTTCGACCCTTTATATTTGAGTCTAATGCACTCAGGAGAAAAGAATTAGCTTTCCTTTCTAGTGGGACGTGCTCGGAGAAATGTATAGCACATCTCTCAAGCGAATTTCAGGAACCAGTGACAAGGTCAATGTTAGAAAGATCTGGAAGAAACATTCTGAAATAGAAAGCACATGGGCAGCCACTCATGAAGCCATGCTTCCTTAAACAGAACCGAAGAACTGAAACAAAGAAAGCAACTCAGCTGGTCAGGGAAAGCAAAGACAGGCCTGGAAGACTGCACTCCCTGGCTGCCTCATCTTCTGAAGACTGAGTAAGGGTACTGCAAGGGATCCATAACAGTAAATCATATTTAACTTATTAGCAAAACTTTATGTAGGGTTTGTTTCAGTAGGTTGTTGATAAATCACTTTATCATCTTAGCCACTAAGCCAAAGTAGAAACCCTTGGCCACAAAATAATTTATGGCCATTTTCAAAATACAGATATCTATATTTAATAGCATTAAAGTTTCAAACTAAGTCAATGGGAAGAAGCTGTGTATTATAAATTTGCAGAGAAAGATATTTAGGAAGAAATTAGAACCCAAGTATTGACACCCTCATTACGTGTGGACTTCATGTTTATAAATTCTTCTGGCTGAAATGTCTGTGCAGCTCCCAGATCACTACACTGGGCAGCTTTGTAGTCATTCTTCCATATGAGCGGAGGAAAAAAAATCTGAGTCACGTGATAGACACATTCCCAGCTAAGGGTCTGCTGTGACTTACAGCTTCAAGCTTCAAGGTATCCTAGGCAAATGTCTTTTTGTCCTTTTAGAAGTTGATTTTTTTTGTTAAGCTTTTCACAGATCTGGGCTTTTTGTTGGTAATGTTTTCTGCTTTCCAAGTGCCCCAGCCCAATCCGAAGGTTCTGCCTCCCATTTCCAAGCTCAGGAAGGCTGTGGTATGCTCTCTGAAGAAAGATATGTATGCTCCATAGCCTTTTCAGATCAGAGTTAGAGTGCTGTTGGCCATGAATTCAATGTTAATGCATCAACAATATACAATAAACAAGGCATTTTTAAACAGAGACACACATGAAAACTATTATGTAGCCACATATAAGGTTATAAAAAAAATCTATGTCTACAGGCTAGAGGGACCTAATGCTGAACTCACCCTGGGAGCAATGGTTTGGCTTTCACTAATTCATTGAACGTTATGGCTTTAGACAGCTAAGAATTTCAGTGGGTGAGATCATAATAGAAGTACAAATAAATTGCCTGAGCTACTCTCACGTATCAAGCATAATGTTAAATCTGCACAAACATTACATTTCTGGGATTTAAGCAGACAAAAATCCTATCGAGTTTGGTAATAGAGTGGTATTCGTAAAGTCCCCATGTTTAGAAAACTTGGACCAAGAAAACAACAGCCATCCCAAGACCACACAAGCTCTCCCATCAAAACTCTTTGGCCTGTAAACTGAATGGACTTTGAAGGATTTCATAGCCCACTGAAAGATACTATAGAAGCTGTTTTGTGCCCAAGGTTACCTTCCTACCCAGGCATCCACCCTGAGACACAGACTCATGGTATTCTCTGCTCCATAACCTGAGCTGTGCTGGACCAAATTCTAGAGCAGAATATGCAGCAAAGTTATCTGTCCCCAGAGTATTGTGCCTGTCCCTGACTTTATAAACATTTGCATTTGCAAAACAACCACATTCAATACAGGTTCCCATTCTTATTCTTCTTGGCTGTTTTTCATTTAGTAACTGTAAACAAACCAGGAGGTAAAAAACTAGAGAATTATCTTTTGCTCTTTAGGGAACCCCTGGACAGATTCTAGACTGGCTCTGGATCTGTGCTTGAACATATGAAAGGTGGGTCATTTTAATGCCCCCATACTTGAAGTTGATAGAGTACTAACAATTGTCACAAGAAAAAAGTTCTACACCTGGTCCAGCATTACAAGTTGCCATCCAGAGACTCATGAAAATGACTGTATAAGCTGGGCATGTGGCACTTGCCTGAAATTCCATCACTCTGGAGGCAGGGGCAGAAGGCTCAGGAGTGCAAGATCATCCTTCACTACACAATGAGCTTGAGGCCAGCCTGGGTTCCATGAGATTCTGTCTCAAAATACAACACCAGTATTGTAAAATTTCAGGCTAATATGTACAAATAAATGGACCATAAAATACATTTTGTCTCAGAACTTAGTTAGACCCAATCCCTAAGGCATTCACATGCATATGTAAATGTTTTAAAATCAAAAAGAATTCTAAGTCAGAAACACTCCCAGTCCCAAGTATTTTGAATAAGGGGTATTCCACTTTTATTTAACTCAAATTTGGCTGTAGAGGGTTTTTTTTTTGGCTTTTTGTTTTTTCTAATTTCTAGGTGTGGTTTTTTTTGTATAATGAATTTGCATTCTTTGGCTTATATAATATACAACCTCTAAGTCTGGATCTAGAAAACTAAGATAAAATAAAGTATATTTATGTGGGAATGAGTATAGAGAAAGGTCAAGAAGCTAGAAAAGGGCCCATGGGAGGGGACAAAAAAAGGCTTTAAAGGAGGAAGAAACAGGACACATGTGGCATGAAAGTGAGAGGAAGAATACTGGGGGTGGAAGGGTGTGAGCAGAGACAGAGGCAGGGAGATGGAGAGGGGAGCAAATGTGAGGGATCCATCAAAACTTAGTACATATGAAAATGCCATAATGAAAACTGACACTTGCATGTTAATCAAAGAGTCATCTGATAAGTGAATAAAAGTTATACTGAATTTAGTATCATGTGTTCCTTCCTAAGCTCAATAAAAATGAACACAAAGGAATAGCAAACAAACTGCTTAATCAGGAACATTCTAATCCACCCTGAAAAGCTCCAGGCTAAGACTGCTGAGACAGCCAAGCTTCTAGCAAGGAACCATATACAATTATGTGATGTGGGCACATATTCATAAGCTATGTTCTTCAAAAGCACATCCTATGAGCCAGGTGGATGTAGACAGAGGTTGCTTGTTCATTTCTTGGCCACCAAGACCCGAAATAATCACACAGAAACTATATTAATTACAACACTGCTTGGCCAAGAGCTTAGGCATATTCCTGGATACTGCTTATATCTTAAATTAACCCACTTCTATTAATCTGTGTATTGCCATGTGGTTGTGGCCTACTGATAAGGTTCCCTCCGGTGTCTGTCTTCTGCTGTGGCTTCATGGCATCTCCCTGACTCTGCCTTCTTTCTCTCAGCATTCACTTTAGTTTTCCCTGCCTAACTCTATTCTGCCCTTACGCAGGCCAAAGCAGCTTCTTTATTGATCAATGGTAATAAAACATATTCACAGCATACAGAGTGGAATCCCACATCAGGTGGGGGTGAGGATAGGGGTGGGATGCACACCTGAAATCCTAACACCTTGGAAGCTGAGGAATAAGTTTAATGCTAGCTAGCTCTGGGCTAGCCAGCTCAGGCTACATTGGGAGATCTTGCATCTTAGAAAAATAAAAAAAAAAGAAATATAACTACTTGTCTATGGAATAGAAAATTCTTATGTTTCCAAATATAATGAAGAAGCACATCAAAAATTACAAGTAGCACTCAGTCAGTAAATGACAGTTTCCAGAGAATGACATTTTCTTCCATTAAGACAATTACTGCTAAACATGAATATGAATGCATAACTCAAGCCGATGAATATTTCTCAAGGCACACAGACTCCTGACACAATTTAAAGCAGCAGTTTCCAAGTTTTTATCACTCCAGGATGAATATTGAATAATCTCAGAGGCACGCGCGCACATGATTCTGTAATAAGGCATTTCCCCACAGACAGAGCAGTCCTTCATTCTTTAATTAACTCCATGGACACATGGATTCTATCACAGAACTGGTGAATTCTGGAATCAGGCTTGGCTTCAATTAGGAGTAATCTAAATGGGGTCAAAAGTGACCAAAGAGAATTAGTCTTAAAGACCCTCTATGGTTAGTAAGTATCTTTACACATTAGTAAGCTTTAACTACAACACTATGTCCTATAGTCTAATCTAAGATGTTAATTATATTAGTTACTTTTTATCATTGTGATCAAATGAGCTGGTAGAACTTAAGGGGGTGTCTTAGCTTGCTTTCTATTATTGTAATAAACACCGTGGCCAAAAGCAACTTAGAAAGAAAAGGGTTTATTTCATTTTACAGATCACAGTTCATCACTGACAGAATTCAGGACAAGAATTCAAGCTTGGCTGGAACCCAAAGGTAAGAACTGAAGCAGAGGCTCGGAGGTATGCTGCTCATTGGCTTACTCCTCGTGGCAACCTCAGTCTGCTTTCTTCTTAGGTTATTTTATTATATGTGTCTGTGTTTTACCTGCATGTATGTATGTGTACCACATGTATACCTTGTGCCTGGAAAGGTCATAAAAGAGCATCAAATAATGCCCTGGAACTGAAGTTATGGGTTTGTGAACCTGTGTGGGTGCTAAGAATCAAACCTGGGTCCTCTGCAAGAACAAGTGCTCTTAATCACTGAGTCATCTCTCCAGATTCTAACCTTCTTTCTTATACTACCAAGTACCACCTGCCTATGGGTGCACCACCTCCAGTGGTCTATTATATTAACTATTAATCTCTCACATTGATTATTAGTCAAGGGAATGCTTCCATCTGATTGTCTATAGGCAAGTCTATGGGACCATTTTCTCAATTGAGGTTCCCTCTGCCCAGATGACTCTAGTTTAAATCAAGTTGACAAAAAACTGAACTTCACAAGAGGAAAGATCTATGTTGGTTCATGGTTTCAGTGGGTTTAGTTTATGATTGCTTAGCCTCATACACTGGGCAGAACATTATGGCAGCAGAAGGGTTTGACAGAGAGAATCGTTCAGTCCATGACCCACCAGGAAGTAGAGAGTTAATCAGAAACTCACCCCCAAAGACCTGGCTCCAGTGACAGCCATGCCTCATCTCTTGAAATTTCCAGGAATTCCTAAAACAGCCTTGCCAGCAGGGGATCAAGTATTCAAAACAGAAGTCTTTCACATTCAATTCATAACATTACTTGGAATAATTAACATTGTTGGACATTGTTTCCTGGTCATATTTTGTTGGCTATAATGGCCAGTAAGAACATGGGGAGAGGCCAAGATTGGGAGGGTTAAAGTTAATGGAAGCATCCTGAGATAGTAACTATCTAAAGACAAAAACTGAGGAAGGCCAAAAGTGGCTCCCAAAGATGTCCAAAGTGCACTGTTCCAAAGCTGTGAATATATATGATCATGTGTATATGTGCACAAGCACACATGTGTGCATGTGTATGTGCATGTGATGCACATGCACTCATTTTCAAAATACAACTTAAGAATTTTGACACTGTATTATCCAATGGCACAGTATAACCACAGCCCTGAAGCAACCAGCAACTAGTATGATCATTCAGGGAGCCAATCTAATTGGAAACAGAACCTTGGCTAGGGACTGGAGCTAGGCAAGTTGAAGCCAGGATCCTAACTGAAATACAAGCACCATAGTCCCAAGAGATATGACAGAAGCCACTATGTCCCAACAGCTGCACAAACTGACTTGAAAACTTGAAGATGGACTAAGAGACCTCAACCATAGAGGTGCCCAAGAAGTCACTCAGAGCACATACCTGGGGCCTGTGGGTTCTTGCCTGAGAGCTCTGGAAAGAGAGGAGCAGCCTATCTTCACGGTAAGGGGATGAGCGCAGGGTACCAGAGGAAGAATTAACAGTTCATAGGAAGAGAACCAAGTGGTGGAAATGGGTTCGGAACCAATGACATCACACTTATCCCATTTGACTTTTAGATAAGAAGCATTATTTCTACACAAGTCAGTTTGGTTTCGGTTGCTATGGAAACTTGAATAATACAGTCCTTAAAAAATTTTTTGTTTTTTCAAATAAAACCCCAGCTCCCTGGCATCTTAAAGAAGGGAGATTTGAGGGGGTGAAGGCAGGAAAAAGGGGGTCAAGTGTAGAGCACCAGCTGTGCCTTCGGTTCACCAGCCTAACTTTAGAGAAACTCTCTAATCTTTTTAAACACCAGGTGGATAAGACATAGTAACTGTATATAGACAAATACATAGAAAAGAAGATGAGGTCACTACTACCCCACTTTCCCAAGATGGCCCCTTTTGACACTTGCATAACCCCTGCCCCCAAACTGGAGGGCTTCTATGTTAAAATAAACTTCATTTAAAATAAACTTTATTATTATAGAAAAATGAGAAAACCCAAGGCTCATATGATGGCCAGTTTACTGATGGAACACATTAAGTATAACAGTAAATATTATTGTCAACTTGATTGGAATTAGCATAACCCAGGAGACGGGGACACACCTGTGCATATGTCTGTGACAGTTTCCAGAAAGGATGAACTGGGAGAGAAGATCTGCTTTGCACGCGTACTCTTGCACTTTCGTAACTGGATGGGGTCTTCCTAATGCTCTCTTGCACACATTACATAATTCACTAACAACAACAGGCATGTCTTTATGAAACAAACAGGTGACATTCTGTAATCAGTTATCCAGGTGCTGTCTCTGCAGCTGAACATCGAGATACAGACCTTGGAGTAAAATACAGTGGCTGATGTGTTCAGTAGGAAAGGTACCTTGTTTAAAAAGTCTTGGGTGACAAAGGGAGAATACTTCAACCTTTTGGTTTAAGTACCTCCCCCTTTTCCAAGAAATCACGGCTAAGATAGAAGCCTGTAGGGACTGCACCATCCCTCTCTGGAATAGAAGGTGACATTACAGCACCCTGTCAGATGCGAGGGCCAAAATTACCTCGACAGGAAAGCCAGAGGTGCTTCCCACCGCTGCAAAGCAACTGGTGTCACTTGCTGTCACTGTTTTTGGCAACCTCAACATTTCCATCAGGAGACATGACTCCGGCAAGCCTTCTTCCTCTTCATTCTGTCCACAGAATGGACATACTACACATATTGTCTATTAAAATAAAAATAAATCATGTCCTAAATATATATATATATCATCTCATTAATTAATTCTATGGGACACACATGCTATAGTGTGCTTGTGGAGGTCAGAGGTCAACTTTGCCCTAATTGGTTCTCTCCTACTGTGTGGGTCCTGGATGTTGAAATCAGGTTGTTGGGTTAGTGATGAGCATCTATACCTGCTGTGCCATGATCTTTTTTTTTTTCAAGACAGGATTTCTCTGTGTAGCCCTGACTGTTCTGGAACTCACTCTGTAGACCAGGCTAGCCTTGAACTCACAGAGATCCACTTGCCTCTGCCTCCCACGTGCTGGGACTAAAGGCGTGTGCCACTATGCCCAGTGTCCTGGATCTGTTTCTCAAGCCTATACCCAACAGCCCATTTAGTGGGTCCTCAGGGATCACCTTCCCCTTCACTTCTCAGACTCTGCCACTTCATGTGCCAGCCCAATTTCTGGAGGACAACCCGCTTTGGCTCTTTTACACATTCCTTTAAAGTCAGACTTTAATAACTGAGGAAAGAGAAGGGAAGGTGCCCAGGCACCCTTTTTGCTGTCTCAGGGATGGGCACTGAGTCCTAAGGGAATTACAATTTTAGGGAACAATGGTGCTTACTTGTTGCCAGTACAGTATCTGATTCAAGTCTATTTTAGTTACAGGCATAGATAGCAAATGAGTTGACATACGAAGAATTCACACAACAGTAAGCACTGAATACATGATAGCTATGTCACATTTTCGCCAGCCGCCACTGTTCATAGCAGGCACGACAGCAATACTTGTTCCCAGCACTTAGAAAGCAGGAGGATCATGAGTTCAAGACTGGGCTACCCTGAATCCAGCCCAGTCTGCATCAGAGAGATCTTGTTTCTAAAATCGAGGTAGAGGAGGGAAGGAAAAAAGGAGAGAGGGGGAAGGAGGGAGAGAGAGGGGAGAGAGTGTGTTCGTGTCCATGTGAGACATGCATGATGTCAAAGCTTGGGAGAAGCTACCAGGTCTCTGTGAGGATCCCAGAAAACTGCACATCCTTAGAGCCCAGAACTCTGACTTTCAGATGGTGGACCGGCCGTGACGAAATCATCCAACAATGTAAATACGCATCCTCTGCATCCACACCCATTCCCACACATTAGAGAGGCCTTCATGTGCCAGCATCCAGCTTACTTTGGATAAACTTTTCCATTGGATAGTGAACCCTGAGTCCAAACGGACCATGGAATTTAGCTCCCCAACTGAAACCCTCATTCTGCTGCTCTCTTAATAATAAACTGAACAAGGAGCATTTTCAGTTGTAAATTACGGTCTTTGTTCAAACTTGTCCTTCCGATCTATTCTTTTGTGAAAACAAGCCCTTTATGTTGTTCCAAATGAGTTCTCTACTCAAATGGACTTTAAATTGGGGGTGAGGAGTGAGAAAACAGACTTACAAAGCAGGGTGTACCACCAAAAGGGAAATTAAGCTACTGGGGAGGAGGCTCTGTTTAGGGAATGAGGATACTTGGTGTATTAATAGAGAGTAAGCAATACTTGAGAGCAGGGGGGCAGAAAGGAGGAGAGAATGAAAGCTACTTGCCAGGGAAACAAACTAATGGACCACAGTCATCGTGCAGGTGACTAATGGCCATCAGCTCAGTTTCATCCAAACCATAAGAAGCAGGAACACAGGAACCACAGCCTCTTTCTAAGCTACTGAGAGAGGAACTTGGTGCTTCAGTTCCCTGAAGCATCAACAGCCTTCTGAAAAACTAAAGACTAGAGCTCATTACAGAGACACTGGCAGAGAAAAGCTGTACAGGTTTAGGAAGTTAAAGGGATTTGAAGTTTTGGCAGGATCTGCCCCACCCCCTACCTTTAAGGCTAAGAGCTCCAAAGTTCCCCTACCACAGGCATACTGCAGGAGCAAGCTGGCCAAATTAAAGTTCCCAAATCCTACTGAGCTGCTATTCTTTAAATCATCCTCCTTCCCTGTTGCTTGTTCAGAAGCTAACCGGGGATTACTAATTAGTAATTAGTCTGCACCGATTCTCTTTTCAGGGTTCAGTTTTTTGGATGAAGGCAGAGTTGTGTTTAGAGCCAGACCTTCTGCACCTGCTAGAACTTGGTCCGTGGACTCACAGTCAAAACCATAAACTAACAAAGTCACCAGGGGACCAGGAGAGGCTTCAGTGGGAGAAGAGACTAAAGCAAGCTTGTGAAGTGCAGTTGTGCATGCTGCCAGTGGCATTACCTGATCTTGCAAAACAAAATGAGAACCTTAACATGCAGTGTGGGCAGAGCCTGCACGAAGCGGGTGTCTTGGTCTCCACTGCTGGCTACTGTCGCACCCATTTCTGGTGAGCAGGGATTATTTATTCTTAACCAATTTCAAAATCAGAGACCTGCTCTTACAGATCATTCATCCGTTGTATTTATGACTATTCTGAGGTCTGCCTATCATAGAACCGGAAACACTGTCCTTGGGGTGATACATTGCGATTCTGAGAGGTTGTGAGGGAAGAAAATGGGGCCCCTTAGTAAGAAATCATAATTTGTTGGAACCATAGCACTCATGCATGGAAAGAAAGTTACAGATATTGCAGTCTTAGGAGCTGTTAAGTTCAACTTCCTTGGCATATATTTGTCTCCAGAGCTGAGGGAAATGGCCTTGTATTTTGTTCATAAGCTCTCAGACTTGTAATATAACACATGGTTGTTGTTGTTCTTCTTGTTCTTCTTGTTCTTCTTGTTCTCCTCCTCCTCCTCCTCCTCCTC